>CEMT01388266.1:1126-19072 GCA_900068985.1 Pterula multifida
GCAGCACCCCAAGATGTGCTGGTTCACCACGCTTTTATTGTAAAACCTGTGCACTGGGCTCAAATTAATATGCTTCTTTCCGTATACGTCTGTCTCTGAAAACTTCATCCGTCGTCACCATCTCATCTAACAGTAGCACACAGAATCCTTGGAGCGACCGCCTTTCGTTGTCAACGCACTTATGGATTGTTTTAATCAAGTATTTTCATCCCGTTTTGGTGAAATTTTACGTTTTCCTTTATATTTACTGTATTTCCTTAGCTACGAATTACTAGTGTTACTAGCGGCTCTAGTCCTTGCATTGAGCCGGTTTCATGGCAAGCAGGTGACTGAGCTCGATGTAATTCGGATATCTGTCAGTGCACGTTGGTATGCGAAGAGGAGGGTATGCCGTTCACTGAGGTGACCAGGCTAGCAGGTAGTAATGATCGGACACACCCCATTACAGCTATCGCGGGAATGGAGAATGCTGCGATGCTGCCGAACGGGCAATTGTGTATGATGGGCAGATTCATATACTCCAAGCCTCAAGGGGGCTTCCACGTTCGTTGGACCATGGACATACACACCGGGAAACCTACAGCTTCAGTGTCGCTGGAGACATCTTCTGGGCAGCATCTATTCTACTGGCATTAGTCAGATGTGCTTCGAGGCAGCGGAAGTGCTAAACTGCAAAATAGGTAAAGTTGCGGACTGCGCAAAACTCCGACTGAATACAGGTTCTATCCGAACAAGGGTGCACATGTAGTACTTCTAAGCTCTGCAGCGCTAGGACACGGCACATTATTCGCACACTGAAGAGCGGAATTGAATACTTAGCGCCTAGCGAGGCTCTGAATGTCCATATGATGGTGGACCCACAGTCTCACGCACTAGGACGTTAAAAGCAAATTCTCTGTATATTTAAAGTACTGCTGTATATTCCTGCATCCCAGAGAAACGCCCCTAACTCAATACTTCCCAGCCGTTCCAGTTTCTTCCTGATCAACATGCCAGAAGGCTCACTAGTACTACAGCCTGACCAGATCAAAGGATTGTGAGTCTTTCTCTGAAAACCATCTCGGATTTGTCTGTTGAAGTTGGGACACTTGTTGCCAAAGAGGCCTAACACTTTCCCCACAGGCCATTCGACATTTACTTTCGCATGTCAGCAATAAGTATGCACTGCACTCATCTTCCACTATCGGAGTCCTACACAGTTACTCAAGCCTCCGCCGTACATCAGGTATTCTTTACTACGACCACTCTATCACTCTGGACACCGAAATCAAGTTCATTTGGGAACGCGTTGAAACTCCCGGTGCCAAATGGTTCTTGGTTCATCGATATCTAAACTTCTTTGCCAACATAGTAGTGACTGTGGTGAGCGCAGGCATGCTGCCACTCAAGCCCAACGTATATCTGTTCCGCTCCGCTTTTTGAACTCTGATGAACTTCTACTGCTTAACGGCATTTTGATGACAGGGGTGAGCATCACACTCTTCTACGTCAACTCCTAGCAGGTGCAAGGCGTTGACAATACTCCTCAGATGCAATGTTTTCAGTATCTTCTATTCAGTTCAAGCTATCTTGATCCAGGTTCTGGTTGGCCGTATGTAGCATGATTCGTTCATTCTGTCTGGTCTCTTATTTCTTTCTCTTTTATACCCGCAGTCCTTTTAAGCTTGAGGATTTATGCTCTGTATGGATGCAATCGTCGGATTTTAGCCTTTATGATTGGGTGTTTGAGCACACTCAGCGCCATAGCCATTGTAAGTCAAAGACGGCATAGTCCATTCTTTCTACTGGCAGCTACCACTTTTCTGTGATTTCAAGCTATCCCGGTTATCAGTTTATTTTGTCTCATGTTTATACTGAGCTTAGTACAGTGCCATAAGTTCGAGGGTCGCTCTCGACGATCCACCGCGCTCCAATAATATTGCGTGCCGCGTGGCCTATCCAAAGGAGATGTGAGTCTCAATTACTTGTTTTTTTTTCGATCCCGATTTCCATGTTCATCCCTCCTTGTAGCGTACCTCGTGAGTGCATTATTTATCTTAACTTATGTGCATTCTAGGATTGACTATCTGGATTCCGTCTCTGATGATTCTGTAGGCCTGGCACTGCCATGGGAAGCAATGTACGTTGATTTTCAGCCCTCGCGTATCTATTCAAGCGCGATTGTAGATAGTAATCTTGATATCGCCTGAAGCTCATCTTCTCCATCCATATTTGATCATCGCCACCAGGCACTTGCTCCTCTATTTCCTCGATATCAATCTGATTTTGCGAGCTCAAATCCATGCGTAGGCTTGCTTTCAGCACCCTGGTGATATGCATGACCCTCTTCAAGACCTATAATTCGGGGGAGCACATTTCAGACCTCAGAAGGAATACATTGCTGCTTTGGATAGTCATGAAAGACGGTACTCACCTTTCTTTTTATGCAGATTCCAGCGATATCTTGACTGATTCTTGTGGTTAACATGCTTTTTAGGCGTTTTATTTTTTGGGTAAGCAACCAGGGCATTCTACTGCTGGCCGGTATAAGGACGATTTCTCGGTAGTGTTATGGCACTTTCAAACCTTGCTAATATTCTGACTTATTACGTCAGTCTCTCAGTTCTTCCCGTTTGCTTTGTCGACAGTCCTAACTTGATCTTCCGGCAGACTGGGGATGTAAGTTCCATCGAAAATCCAGCTCATTGCTTATGCTGAACCGGTCTGCTGAGTACAGCCATATTTTCGAGGCAGTTTATCCTCTTTTTCAAACTGGTGAGATTTACTAGGATTAGCTTGCAACTAAACGCTTACCCGGATGTTGACAGTATTGCCGCTGCAGTAATGTCCCGTCTCATGCTCAACCTCCACGAAGCAGCGTATAGTGATGAAGTTGATGGCATGACTTCGCTTGTGCCGACTATGAGTGTGTTTGCCGTTCGTAGTGTTCCACCCGCACGCGAAGGTGAGGAGATTGATTGATGATGCCGTGGTCATGTGGTTCGCTTTGTGTTTGTATAATATGTTACATATGGAATTCCTCAGGTTGTAGGAACAAGAGGTACACGGATGAGAGTGGAAAATATTTGAGATCGAGATTGAACGAGACGACTAGTGCCAGAGCGCTGGAGTAATGATGTACTTTGGTGAGCTTGTTAGGTTACTGATCCTAACTTCGATTCCTTCACGGGAAGCAGTAGCAGTCCAAGCAGCTCCAGGCACATATTCATGGGGTGGTTGGAGTGGTGCTACTATGAGACAAAGAGCTTCCTGTTGCCCACCTGTAGGAAGAGATACCGCTACCAGGTGTTTCATTAGACGACGCCAACAAAGTGCTCAACCTAGCTTGCACACCTTATACACGCTGAGTATGATAAGAAGATTTATCGAACAGCTAGGTGAAATGACCATTAGTAGTAGATCGACGATCAGCATTAACATTGCTCTTGGTTGTAGAAAGACTTCCCCTTGAGCTACCCCACGGGTATCCAGACAAGCGCTTTAAAATAGTTATTCACACGCATTATAAATTCGTTTGAGCCATGGGAATGTATGCGGTAAGGGACTCAGACGGGTGCTTGCTAGGCTGAGGGTGCAGAGAACAAAGTCGAAATCGGCACGTGACACATACAAACGTGACGTTCATCGTATCCCTGCCCACTCCCCCTGTATACATCCCCCCTCAAGCAATGCGCTTTGCATCACATCCATCGTCGGCACATAGACAGCACAAACAGATTCAGTGAAGGTGGTACGTCTCTGGATGCTTAACAATTGTCTAAAGTGGCTGATTGTTCATGTTATAGGGGTGAATGGAGTCGATCTACACATGGACTTCATTCAAATGAAGAAGAAGACGACGATGCATGAAAGGAAGCAAGAATAAGTTGGTAAAGACGAATAGGACAAAGAAGCGGATGAAGACTTATACGCAGAATTTGTTAGAACGGAGGTGAGATGATGGGTAGAGTTTCTAGGATCATGGGAGTTCATTGGGGATGGAACGGCTGGAGGTGATGGGACGAGTGGTCAGGGGGTGGGGGGTTTGAGATATGGAGAATATAGGTTCGGTTTGCGAAGATGAGGAGCGAGATGCTGATGCTGAATAAGCCAATCGCTGCTGAGCTGCTAAGCGGTATGTAATTCCTTTCTTCCCTCCCTCCCTTTACGCTAACATGTTTCTTCGCTCTAGTCTGTCTCCATTTCTTGAGAGCAAGCTAAACCAAGCTTCTGGGAACCAATGATCAAAATACTTGAACTTATTTACCGAGGTGTGATACAGGGCTTCCTTGGTCAAGACGATTCTAATAATAACAGTACAATCAACGGTGACTCTCCAGAGGGCAAGTCTGCCACAAATTGGGTGCATCTTCATGCTGAGGATTATGAACAGGTAAATGTGTTATTGCTGTTCTGTACTGATTTTCGAGTTGTCAACGTTGTCTGATTTGGGATATGTATTGTCATTTTGGCCAAATCGATGTTACCACACAATTATTATACATTTCTTCCACATCGATAGACTTGGACTCTATTGCAAACGATATTCGCCCTACAAACAGGGAGCTGTGTCCTTGTAGCGATTGACGCGGAAAGTACCCACAAGACATCATGAAGCTATGGAGGAAGCCATACGAAAAGAAAATAACAAGGGATTATGTATATCACTGTGTGACTGGCTCAGAATATCTAATAATGGACCCGTAGTGATGTGCTGTGGTGATCTACAAGGCCGAGTGCTGTACCCTTCATGCGATTAGACCAGTAGTCTGGTAGTAGACATGGTGGGAATGACAGCGGCAATTTTGCCTCGATGGCCAGGTGGCGTCACATGGCAGAAGCCGCAACCCACATCCTCAGCAATGTGAGACCTTTCACGTTCTGTGAATCATGGAAATACACCCTGGGATGACTACAGCTTCATACCACGCAGTACTAGTTCCTGCTTTTGAAGAGGGGGAGCATTTAAAAGTGAATGCTTGGTGCTCCAGCTCGGCACCAGTCTCGATGGATTACTTGTGTTGAACTACGAGCGCTTGTAGAGGTCACATACGTCAATCAGACCGTAACCTATACACGGCCTTGTGTTCGCTCGTAATTCAACACAAGCAATCTGTCGGAACTGCGTTGAGGGCGCTCAAACATTATCAAAGTGCTTGATATTTCTATATTATGATGCATGCAGAGACTCACTGTTCGGGGGACTTCAAGAACGTTAAGAGCAGTTTCATTGTGCCCGAGAGAAAGTGCCCTCATTCCATACCTCCCAGCTACATTGTGACAGATTTCTTTCCTCTTGTCGTAATCAACATGCCAGAATGTTCATTACCGCCTCACGAAATCAAAGGATTGTAAGTCATCCCCTAAAAATATCTCATACGTTGTGCACTGGTCGTCAAAGGAGGCGTTAGTAACATCTCCTTACAGGCAACTCGACATTTCATTTCGGATCTTAGGAATAAGTATGTATCGCATTCACCTCCCACTATCCGAGTACAACATAGTTCATCCACACTGTACCTCAGGCATCCTCTACTACGACCACTTCATCACGCTAGAAAAGGAAATCAAGTTGATCTGGAAACACGCAAGCACTACCAGCGCCAAATGGTTCTTGGTTCATCGATACCTGACCTTCTTTTCCAACATATTAGTAGCGGTGGTGAGCACTGGCATGCTTTCACTGGAAACCATCGTAGATCTGTTCCACTACTTCAACTCTAACACAATTTCCACTTATGACGTATTGATGTAGGGGTGAGCATTGCGTTGATTTATATCAACATTTAGCACATACAAGCCTCTGATAATACATCTCAGTTGCGGTTTTTACGGTGGATTTCGTGCAGTCCAAACTGCTGTAAGCCAGATTCTGATTGGATGTACGTACCCTATGCACGATACGTTGGAACACTGACAATCAGCTCATCCTGTCGGGTCGCTTATTTCTTTTTTTGTACCCTGCAGTCCTCCTGGTGCTGAGGATTTATGCCCTCTACGGATGCAGTCGTCGGATTCTTGCCTTCATGCTCAGTTGTTTGGGCGTACTCGCTGCTGCATGCATTGTAAGTCGAAGACAGTCACGAGAGGTTCCAGTCACTGCCTCCTTTCCTTTCCTTCTTCGATCTCAAGCCATACCAGTTATCACCTCGTTTCATCTTTCTGCTATCAGCATATTGATATAACGAGCCTAGTATAGCGCCATAAATCAGAAGATTGTGCTTGCACATCCAGTAGGGTCCAATATTTTGGCATGCCACAAAGACTTTCCGAAGGAGTAGTAAGTGTTAACCTGAGCACCTCGTCTTTCGTGGATACTAATTTCAGTGCTCATCCCCTCTTTGTAGTGCACCCCGTAAGCGCATTGTTTGACCTATAGATGTGTTTTAATTATGAAATATTGGGTCCCTTCTCTCCAAAAATTCGATACTGGAGGCCTGGCACTGTCATGGGAAGCATTGTACGTTGAAATTCGAGCTTCCCGTGTCTTTCCGAGCCCTTTTGTGGATAGTATTTTAATATCGGCTACTTATCTCTCCATCGTATGCCCACACCCTTGATCAGTCCACCAGCCACTTGCTCCTCTATTTTTTCGATATTAATCTCATTTTGCAAACTCAATCCATGCGTAGTCTTGCTTTCGACACTCTGGTAATAGTCATGACCCTCTTCAAGACTTATCACTGGAGGTACTCCATTTCGAATGTCAGAAGAAATAAATCGCTGCTCTGGGTAATCACGAAAGACGGTACTGTTCTTGCTTTTATGCACCTTTTCAGCAACCATTATACTAATTCTTGTGGTTGTTATGTTTCTTTACTAGGTGTTTTATTTTTCAGGTGCGCAAGCAAGATAGTTTATTGTTGGCCAATTCATGAACGATTCCTTTGTAGTGTCATGGCACTTTTGAACCTCGCTAATGTCCTGACCTTTTATGTCGGTCTCTCAATTCTTCCCATTTTACTTGGCTTGTCAACAGTTCTCACTTAATATCTCTACAGCTTGCGGGTGTAAGTTTCTTCGAAATTACAGCACCTTCTTCATGTTGAACCAATCTCCTGATCACAGCCATATTTTCGAGGCAGTCTAGCCTATTTTTCAAGCTGGTGAGATCTAATCCCTTGGGTAGCGACTTTTCGTCAGCTTGAAACTAACTATTTACCTGACAGTATCTCTGCTACCGTGATGTCCCACCTCATGCTCAATCTCCATGAAGCAGCGTACAACAATGTTGGTGTTGGCATAACTTCGCATGCACGGACTATGAGCATAGTATTTGCTGCTCGTACTATCCCACCAGGACGCAATGATGATATTGACGAGTAATGTTGCGCTGGCAGTGTAGTTCATTTTGTATTCATATCTGGGGCCTTCAGGTCATAATGACAAGAGATTCTACCACGGATAAGAGTAGCACATATATGAGACCGCGATAGAAAAAGACAGCACGACGGAGTCAAGCAAGCACAACGGATCATCTCAAGCGAATAGAATAGGAACACTAGCGCTAGAGTCGTGATGTACTACGTTGGTGATCTTGCCAGGTCGCTTGTCATACCTTTGAGAATACTCGATTCTGTCACGGGAACCAGTAACAATCAAAGCAACTCAGAGCCATTTAAGGTGTACAGCTGGTAAAGATTCGGCGCTACTACTGCCAATGGTTTGTTAGACAAAGAGCTGGATTGAATTTGTGGCTTGGATCTCGGGTATGAAAAGAGGAAGAGCCTAACTAGTAACGACCCAATCTTTGGATGAGATAACCACCAATAGTAGCAGTAGCAGCAGTAGATCAACGTTCAACGTTAGAAGTTTCGCAGATATTGGTCACTGTTGCACTAGGTCGAGTAAGAGGACGCATAGGAAACACAATGGCAAAGTGGACACGTGACCTACCAGTAGCCATCAGTCAAGACATCGGAACGTGTTTTCTGACGTTCACTGTTGGTCTCTGCCCCTCTTTGTCTGTTTCTGTTTCTGTCTCTACCATCTTCACTCAAACCATATCAATGCGTTTCGCAGCACCTCCATCTCCGCCACTTAGACCGCGTAAACAGACTCCATCACGATGGTCCGTTCCTCGTTTTCTTAACAATTGCCCAATAAAGTATGGTTGACTGTCTGCATTGTAGGCGTGAACGGAGTCGATCTACATATGGACTTCATTCAGACAGCGAAGGCGACGATGATTTAACGGATGAAGACGTTAGTGAAGATCAAGACGATGAAGACGACGAAGAAGCAGAGGAAGATGTTTACTCAGAATCCGACGAATACGAGTATGTCTCCTCCTCTGACGAACGTGAATCCTCGAAAGCTAGCTCAGCTGCACGCCCCTCGTATGTTCTTCCCTTTTGCTCTTTGTACAGGCCTTTCTGATGCAATTCAATATTTTCGGGCAATAGGAGACTATTAACTAGTCCAGCTCAGAAACGTCAGATCGAAGATACAATCGCAGCAATACGGCTGCACACGCGACATCATGATCCCTACGACGACTGGGCACGCCAAACACGTCGAGAAGCTTTCGTACGCTACCTGTTATCATTTCTTCTGACATCTTTCTGGCTAAACGTAGTTTCTTTCTCTTCTATAAATAGAAAGTAGCACGTAAAGAACGGCACGATGTCCAGATTCGCTTCGCTACTGCTCTCTCTCAATCTCGCATCGCGTCGTCATCAAGATTAGCATCGTTGCAATCTGATGAGCTAGCAAAGGTCCAAACTCACTTAGAATCTATGCGGTTGAAGTTGAAAGCCGATGAAGAGAGGACCAGAGAGGGGTGGAAACTTAAGAACCAGAAAACGCGGGAGCGGATTGAAGGTGTAATCAAGATGGAGGAGGAGAAGGTCCGTTTGAAGTTAGAGGAGGAGCGGAAAAAGGAGGAAGAAAGGAAGAGGCGGGAGGAGGAAAAGAAAAGAAAGCTGGAGGAAGAAAGGCGGAAGGAGGAGGAGAGGAAGAGGAAGGAGAAACAGGAAAAGGAAAGAAAGGAGAAGGAGGAGAAGGAGAAGGAAGAGAGGAGACAGAGAGAAGAGGCAGAGGCGAGGAAGAGGCAGGAAGAGGAAGAGGCGTTGAAGAAACTCCAGGCTGATGCAAAGGGTATGACTGGGTTCGAGAGTGCGAGAGATGACTGGGTCTACGCCCGTACTCATCTCAAGGTAGGAAGGATTTTTTGATGTTCAACTGTTCTCCATTGTGTTCATTCTCTCGTTAACAGCAACTGAAAGAAGGGCCGATAAAGCGACTGAAAGCACATCCAGAAATGAAGAAGATCTGGAATAAATATCGGCGGATGATAACTCCCAAAATCGGTCAGATCACCAATGACACCTCCTCTATCAACCGAATTGTGAGCTCTAGTCCCTAATTTTTTCTTCTGGCCTTGTGTTCACCTCGTTCGAACAGACCCAAGAACTTACCTCCATAATCCGCCCACCTGCCAATCACCCCCCACTACTCTACGCAGCCTTGCTCTCCTCACTCTCCAAATCCATTCTCCTCCAAGCCGAAACAGAAATAACGGCGTCCCCACCCTCTGCCATTCCCTTAGCCCATGTAACGTCCCGTCTCCTTCGAACCCTTCCCGACTTCCCCCAAGTATTCTATGCTCGGATTTTGCACCGTTCAGGTGGTTGGTTCATCCCCGTTCAGATTCCACCCACAGACGTGGATGGTCAACCATGGGCAAGCGAGGTGGATAGAAGAAAGGCGATGGGCTTCAGGAATGAAGGGAGTGAGAGCGGGAGTGAGATGATGGGTAGAGTTTCGGGGATTATGAGAGTTTATTGGGAGATTGTGAAAGATAGTTTAAAAGATGGGACCAGTGGGCCAGTGGATGGGAGGTTTGAGATAGGGAGAGTGTGGGTTTGGTTTGCGAGGATGATGAGTGAGATGAAGATGTTGAAGGAGCCGATTGCTGCTGAGCTGCTGAGCGGTGGGTGATTCCTTTGTCTTCCCTTCCTTTATGTTAACTTACACGTGTTTTCCCCTCTGTGACTCTTCGCTCTAGTTGGTCTCCATGTCCTTGGAGAGCAAGCTAAATCCATCTACGGCAACCAATGGATCAAACTACTTGAACTTATTTACCGCGGTGTGAGAGAGGGCTTCCCTGATCAAGATGGGTCTAGTAGTACGATCGGTGGTGATTCTCCAGAGGGCAAGTCTGCCAAAACGAGGGTGCAGCTTCAGGTCGCTAGAATTATGAATTCTTAGGGAAAGGTGGGCCTGTAAAGGTATCATTTGTCGTTGATGCTCTGTACTGATTTGCGTGGTGCCAGCGTTGTCTCATTCTGGATATGTATTGTTATTTCTGTCAGATCAATGTTACCATACAGTATAGATTTTTGTCCACGTCGTTTGGACTTGGATATCAGCGTTTCTTCCCCGGCTAGTAGAGAATTTCTTCGTTCATCGATCGTTATTGATCCCATCATATTCTCTTGGCTTTGTGATCACGAGCCGACTCGGTCCGGTTCACGCATGATATGTACCCACATCCACACACGTCCGCACAATCGATAATCATGACCAACAATGTCCACGTCAAAGTCGTGTTGTACACTCCAGACCAGGTCAACGACGACGTACGATGATAAAATACCTCTTTCGTCAATGACGACGACCTGATGAGAGATATCGCGATAGGTTAGCTCTACAAAGACGCTCTCCAGCTCGTCGTAGACGATGAAAGCAGAACAAAGATCACAAAATTTTATCATCGTGTCGACGCTTGTCGTCAGTATCAACCCATCCATTCATATCCCCATTTAACATATAATGTGATATTGACGACCTAGGCTCTCTCATCGGGCGTCTTCTAATCCAACGSATGYTCYTYGASGAACGCGGKATCGGGAGCTCTCGCAGAATTCTAGGCGAAGCAAGTCAACAAACGCTCAACTTCAGCCGCACACCAACGGGAAAACCTATCATCGTGCGTCTAGCCTTTCCTCCCCTCTAAAAATATCGATACCCACTTCACACCAACCACCATCTCATCTATATCCACTCCCATCTCTTATCACAGGTCTCACCCAACATATCACCACCCATCGCATTCAACATAACACACGATAACAGCGTCGTCGCACTCGGATGGTCCGACTCACCTCCTTCGTTTTCTGATCCTGGCATTTCAAGTCAAGATGAAGCTACGCTAATAGGTATAGACGTCATGAAAGTCAGCCTCCCACGACGCGAGACTCTACATAATTTCCTCAGCATATTCACAGACCAGGTACGCTCCTTTTCTTCGACCCCTCCCTTCTCCCTCCTTCACTCCTTTCTCACTTCTCCAGCTCACCCCACTCGAACAATCCTCCCTCGGCCTCCCCTTCCCCCCTTCTATCCGTGCTACTACGACGAACACGACCACGACCAACACCTTAAACACCGGTGGAAGTAGTAGTAGGAGTACCATCACCCGCATATCCGCACTCTCCGAAACCGAAACCCTCACCCGCTTTTTCAAAATATGGGTCCTCAAAGAAGCATACACAAAAGCTCTAGGACTGGGCCTCGGCTTCAACTTCAGCCGCGTCGAATACGACGTCGTCAACGAAATTGTCAGAGTCGACGGACTGCCCCCACTCGGAGGACCCGGGGATCAACAGCAACAGGGATCATGGAGGTTTTTCAAGTTTGAGTTGAGTGTTCCTTCGGCGGTACAGGAAGATCAAGAGGAAGAGAAGTACGTTGGTATGGTTGCGAGATTTGCTCGATATCCTATGGATGCTGGAGATGGAGATGCGGGAGGATCGACTGTGGCTGGCGTAGTGGAAACGTTGGACCCTCGATGGTCAGTGACTATCGGGGCGAAAGAGTTCCTAGAGAGCGCGTTAATTGATCTGCGATAGCGTTCTTGTATATATATCCATGGGTGGTGCTACTTGTAACGACTGAGTACTGAAGGCTTGGATACTACGCGTCTGAATGCCGACATATACACCCGCCCTCAGCAACCACACCAATCTTATGAGTTCTTAAGAAAAGGTGGGCTGGTAAAGGTGTCATTTGCTGATGATGCAATGTCAGAGTATAGATTTATTCCACATCGCCAGCAAAGTGTAAGTAGTGTAGTGTACAAGAGCAGGTGCCCGAACCCCAGTCCCGTATGACGGAGATCCCGGCAGTTCTAACAACGTTCGAATGGGATTTGGAAGAGAGGCAAAGGGAGGATGCGGTCAGAATTCCCTGGGTTTATTATATGAATCGGATACAACAGCGTTATCAGAAGGAGGGCGGAACGAAGTGAAGCAGTGTGTTCGGCCCGCCTCCGGCTTCATATCGCGACCATGTTCAAATGGGTATCATGACCTCAATTTAAGTAAGTTCAATCGTAGACAAGTCTGTCGAGGCCCCTCTCACGCCTCTCACAAAGGGATCGGTCACCGGTCTAGTTCAATCGCGTCGCATGGCGGGTAGGATAACTGATGCACACATGAAAAAAGTATTGAACAGCACAGGAAGCATTATAACTGAGGAAGCCATTGGACTACAGTTAGCACGCAAGTATACAATGGACTAGGTACTTCGCGCTGCACAGTCTAAAGGCACAAAATATCACATACTACGAGGCAAACATCTGAGTAGAAAAAGAGAAATTTCTGAAGTATCGGAGAGCGTGGAAGAGCCCACTGTTACTATACAGTTACGGACAATCAAAGTCAACATAAAAAGAAGACTTATTTTTGTGGGATACTACACTAGTCTAGACCAAYKGAATTCATACCARAGATRAATAATATRACCATAAGACTTGATTTAATCAAGCCAATTTCCCAATTTCCACAGGTAAATGCTGGGCAGCCCCAAAAATTTGGTGTCATATCAAAAATTGCTTTGCAATGCACTGGAAACACTGGAATCAACAGCTTTTGAGGATCACAGAATGAATGTGGCCTCAGATTATAAATTGATTGAGTGGTCCTTGTTACTGGGATAACCATTTGTTAGTCACCTGACTTGTACTCCTTGACCAGCAACCATCCTAGAGGATGACTGTCCAAACAACAAGGATACAGCACCTTGAATTTAAGGAATCAGGCTGCCACAAGGTCTTCAGGTGGCCTGACTCCAAGTGAACAGCAATCACTGGCTGCCCTCAGTACCACCACCATGGATGTTGATGTATTATGTGTGCCAGACTCAGTCTCGACACTATCTGATGCTTTTGGAACATTTTCTAGGTTTAATGGCATGTGGATGGTACCCTCATTGTCAGAGGGCACTATTTCGGCAGCAGGTATGTTGGGGTGCAGGGTTTTTATCAGCACCACACCCAGCAGCAGAGGAATGGGGAGGACAAAGAGTAATCTTCTTGGGAGGCATAGCAGTAGAGCATAGAGAACAAGTGAAAAAGTCAAGAGTAAAACTCAAAACAGTGTAAGGCCTGATGTAGGCCTATAGATAGATCAATACCACAATGAGTTTGAATGACTTTATAGCTTGTATGGTAGTTGTAGATCTCTGACTACATGTAACATGAGCAGAAGTAATAGTTTATATACTGCACAAATTAGGGGTTGAAAAGAATCATATGAATAAAGATGATAATTAGTGCCTCTTGGCATAGGTAAGGAAGTGCAGACAGAATAGATAGGAGTCATATAAGGGCTTAAGCAATCCCTTACATGAATACAGGTTCATAGATATCACTTTTGCACTGAAAAATTCACTCTAACTTTGCAAATTTTTGACCAAAATTTTTGGTGTCACCAAAATGTCACAGGAAAAACTTCAGAGCATGTTTTTTATTATCTTTTCAACAGTCTGAATTCAATCCTGCACTCAGTTTTCCTCAAAAAAGTCTAGATCACAAGATCTAATTTATGTTGAGTTTGATTGTCCGTAACTGTATATGAGTCAAAGGCAACACCTGTCAACGGCTGCTGAGTTGTGGTTTACAGTTAGCGGCAGACAGTGGAAATGCTACTCATCGGCTGCCGCCTTGCCGTTGCTAGTGAGCAGACCTCGGCTATCAATCTACACGTGATCGTGTTTTTGCTATGTTTTCTCGTCAATGTCAGAGAAGGCTGTTATCTCTCCGCCACACTGAGTTCCATGCTTTCACTAAAACCAAGCCATTTTACTCAAGGATTCATTACTGTTCAATACCTTCTTCATATGCCAGTACTTCAATAGGTACATTAAGGCGTATATCTTGGTTATCGTCACTTCCACGGCCTTCACGATTCAGAAACTGGTCCAAGTGGTTATGCAGTGTTTCTGGTACGATTTTCAAGCTTCTTTTTAGTAAAACCAGGCCCCTTATCTCATCTGATCAGTTGTACTATGTATATTCGGGGGCTACGTGACATATATTGGGTCAACCATATTTGCGCAACAGGATCAAGCGATTTGGCTACTTTGTTTTCTCGTTCACACACAGCGATTGCTTTCTTCTTCTCAATGCACGGACTTGGACCTGGAATCATCTGTTAGCGACTCACCTTCCCGGGACAAGGATACGCTCCGCCTCTTTCGATCGTTCCTTGAAGCATTGACAGATGTTTCAGCGGAGACTCTGGACGACGTTTTCAGCGTTCTTGAAGGCTTACCACCATCAGCCGGCGCAGGGAGTATCGTTCGGGAGATGTTCCTTTCGATGAAGGGTATCCTAGCAGAGTTCAACGAGGGTAGTCTTCCCAGGAATATCGGATTCCGTGCATGTGACAAGGAAGAGGAATATGCCAAAGCTGAAGAGGAATTTTTGATCACGGCCACCAAGCTCGCGGACTTGGTCAACGAAACTGTTAGCAGACTCGCAGAGCTGCAGGGCGAGGAGTACAAGAAGATTCTAACTGCAGCGAGGATCAAGGCGATGAGCCTAGCCGTTAGAGAGACTGAGGGAGGTGATTCTAGTGGGGAGAAGGGGAAAGCTAAGGATTCGCACGAGGGAGATTATGAAGATATTTCATAGGAGCTCAATGGCATATACTGACTACCACTTTTACTCACCACACGACAAGCCATATGCTACACGCACTCTTGTCGCTGCCCTGTTGTGACCATCATACTCAACAACACTCAACATGCTGGAGCCCATGTACTTCGTCTATGGAATCTAAAAACCATGGTAAATCTCTAATGATCTTAGTGCTGTCACACTAAGAACTCTTCATATCCTTCCATTGGTTTGTACTGTATCTGATTTCAGTTTGCAGGCATATCCAGTCGTGGAACAGCATCGAAGCGACGGGAACAGTGCGAACAAGGTCCACGTAGGCTACTGAATAATAGACCCTATGCTTTCTCATCGGCTCCTCGACTCTTCTTCCATTACATACGAACCCTGGGATTCAATCCGGCTAATTTAAACTTTATGACGATGTTAGTGTTGGAAAACGTGGTTTCAGCATGGCTCTCTTGTCTATCATTCCAATACCTTGGATGATATCGACCTTCCTGTGAGAAGACAGTTGATGGAGATAACTTTATTTTTTGTCATCAGACTTTCCCTTACAAGGAGTCAGGGATCCCGACTTATTTTGTTCTGAGGGGCTATTCGTTAACTCGCTGTAACGCCGTTGAAACGAGCCCATTGGTTCGTGACAATGTGTTTTCCGTGTGGCTTTCATTGGGCAGACTGCTATCATGTAGACTTATCAAAGGTCGTGATTTGATGTACAACGATAGTACAGTGCACTCGAGGAATATCCCCAAAAGTCATGATTCGTACACTGTGCTCAGCGATTGAGTACAGCACAGCGTGGGAGACCCAATGCTTGACGGACATGCAAATCATCGTGCTCATTCTTTGACCAAGACAGTCCCTGCAGGGTGCATTCGATGCTAAGACTGGTCCGAAACTCGCTCGATGCACACCGAACAGGACTAGCCCCAAGCGAGCCACTTGAGCATTGCAAACGAGAAGTGTAAAGGATTGACAGTTTTTTTGATGACCACTCACCCACTAGTCATCGTTAGTTTTAAAGGGCTCAAACTGCCAACAAAACCACCCCCCGAACCTTGGAACTTTCCATGAGGATTTCATGTGGCGAGAACCGTTCACAAACGTTTAGGGTTAGAATCCAATGGAAGTCAGTCTTTAGACCCAGTAGACCTTCGTTGAGTACTACTTGCGGACCACTAGGAGCATTTTTTATGCAACCTTTCATCTCATCTCAGCTTGTAGTATGGCCGGAAAGTGCAAGGCATCGTTTACCGTAATCATGGAGTCATTTCAGCATCTGGGGTGAGCTATTTCAGATATCTTTTTCGGCAATATTCCCACTTCTTCACTGATGCTTCTTCCAAAATGATGATAAATGACTCGAACGAACTTGAGCGCCTTTCCTCGTCAGTATATGTCCTGGAACTTTATGTTCTTCCACAGAAGCGATAAATCCGCTCAGAAGGGTACAATGTTTCCAGATTCAGAAATATCGCCGCATTGCATGATAAAAGGGACTATCATGTCGAGCATGCTTTATCCACCTGCTCGTCGACCTTGGATCTATCGCAATCTGTATACATTGAGATCGCTCACGCGGTGAAAGATTGATTGAGTAATTTGTGCCTTGATAACATGTTGCGAAGTATTGAAAACAATTAATGAAATGGGGGCAACTATCTCCTCCACACAATGTCATTGAAGATCTGCATAGAGGGTCCAGAGTCAAGAGCTACGCCAATGAAGGAAACATCAGGGTTTCGCAGAAGACAGTATGCACTTGTCATTTATGGGTTGCACGATCCCCCGATAGGAAGAATGAACATTATTATCTACAATAGTGCTAGGCAGAGCCGTTCATAAATTATACCCTTCTGTACCGGTACAATGATGCAAGCGATCAGTAGATACGAACCTCCACGGCTTGCGCAAGTCAATGTTCTCAAAGGATTCTACGGCATCCAAGTCTAGATGACTCCCAGCATATTCAGGACTCGGAGGCCTGAAGAGCCCTAAGAAGAAAGATGCGTGGATCACATGTGGCTCACATCATACTTAGAATCGTGGAAGGGATCATTTCAGTTCAAGTTAGTATACATCTTTCATTACAACGAGCAATTCAGCGTGAGAGTTTCCCAAAGAATACGTTAACAGAGCTTCTAAAGCCCCTTAATCATTCATGGACGAGGGAAGTCCATGGGCGCGAGAAAGTAGGTCTAGGCTTCTTGCACCATGGACTGACTGGGATAGAGTCTGGTAGAAGGGGTTGAGTCTGTGTAATGGGCGCTGTTCGGGTGAATGAGAAGCGAGGGAGAATCTCGCACAGACCAGCTCAGAGAAGACTAACATGGAGTCATTAAAGTAATCAAGAAATGGAGAGGAAGACAGAGTTTACAAGTCACATTGAAGGATTAGACCTGGATGAGGTTCTCAGTGCACGACACGACTCATTGATTGCTCCCGGCCAGCGCACATCTAATCAATCTCCCGGTTTCGGATCTCTTCTCTGCACCTTGAACATGCACAGTCGAAGAACCAACTATCTCTCAATATCGTTTGTCTTTCTTCCATCGTCGCCTTCGTATCGCAATAGGCTATGCAGAGTTCTTCACCCTCCTGGACCTCCTTCTTTGTGATGAACTGTAAAGAACGACCATGGGCTCGTTTAAGAACATTGGGAGAGCAGCCTATAGGTTCAATCAGTGAATATCAAGCACTACTGATATCAAGTTTTAAGGCGTACTGTGGTTGAGATATGAAGCACTGACGTACATACCCCAACCAAACATTTCGCGCTCGTTTTCTTGAGTGCCGTCCATAGGCAACGAACTGTCATCCTCCCAGATGCCAAATGCGTTGCCATAATCCCTGGTAAGTACGGATCTCACAGTTTCGACAGTACAAAGGTACGGCGCAAGCTCCGAAATAGACGATAGAGCGCTGCGTAGGAATTTGTATAACTTGATCTGAGTCGAGAGAAGATACGGCCGAGATCGCAAGGAAGGGAGCTCGTTGTTCTGGAGATCCATGAACTGCGTCCAAGAAACTGCGTACGTGGGAAGAACTTCTCCCTG
>CEMT01388268.1:441-19152 GCA_900068985.1 Pterula multifida
ACAATCTGTGATTGATGGGAATTGAGTTACCAAATTTTCTAGACAAGAGAACAAGTCCTATTGTCCTCATAATGGTTTTTGTGGTGTATGGCACCAAAGCTCATCAGTCTTGTAATCCCACACACAGTCATCATCTCATCCAGGCATTTGGTTAAATTTTTCACTATGCATAGTCTAGACATCCTGTACCTAAGTAAAATACACAATATACAGTATTTGTCTCATCCTATTCCCCTCTAAATGTGAGTGAATAAGTGAATTGTCAACAAAATTCAAGAAAGTGAAAAGAGACAGTACTTGAAAAAATCTTGGCCTGGTAAATTAACTGGCTGATGTGATAGATTCTGAATGCCGAATCCTTTTGAACAAAAAATCGGACTTCTCGTCCTTGTAATGCTGCACATCAGTGGCAGCAGTACAGCTCAGTACTACATAGTATGGACGATGGGATGAAGCATGAGTCAGGTACGATTACGTTGGACCGACAGAATGCCGAGCCTGAGCGCTTGGGTATCAACCCCTTTCCCAACGGTTGTCGAATTTCTCTTGACCACGACCACCACGAACGAGTACCCATAAATCTACAACTTACTTCCAAATCCACAGATCTCTACAAAATATTTGCCATCACCAAACATGTCCGTCATCACGCTAGACCTCTCGGACGGCTCCAAGATCCCCGCGCTTGCATGGGGGAACGGTTCTGGAAATGCGAGGAAGACGGCAGTTGAATCGGGCAAAGTAGCTTTGGCGGCTGGAATCAAACATATCGATACGGCACAGGGATACGAGAACGAAGTTGCAACAGGTGAAACCATTAAAGCTCTCGGTTTGGACAAGAAAGATATATACGTTACATCTAAACGTTTGTCCAATCTTTTATGTGTATCATTGTGACACACGTAGCTGATGGTCTATTCACTGACAGTCTCCAGAGTCAAATTTAAGCCAATGCCAGCATCTCAAGTGCGCCAAACCGTTGAGAAATCGATAAGAGACCTTGGCTTCATTCCAGATCTCTATCTCATCCACTACCCGTTCGTCATTGCGCCATACTCAGAACTCAAAGCAGCTTGGAAAATTCTTGAGGATTTGAAAGACGAGGGAAAGCTTAAGTCGATTGGTGTCAGTAACTTCCGTCCTCAGGACCTCGAGTGTATCTTGGACGGTGCGAAGCACAAACCCGTAGTAAACCAGGTCCGGGTTTTTCCCTTCGCCTTTCAATCCCATATTTCCTCCTGGCATAACCCTTATGTTCCGCTTATTGAATCTCATGACATCATATCTGATTTATTCATACTCTACCATCGTCGATATAGATTGAATACCACCCTTACGTCCTAACACACCTCACACCCATCCTTGAACTACACAAAAAGCACAATATCCGCACCGCAGCCTACGGCCCACTCACACCTCTCCTTCCCTCTCGTCACCCAACCGGTGGCCCAATCAAGCCCATCCTTACCCGCATCGCCGATCGCATCAACGCTGAGCACGCAAAAGAACTCCCCGTTAAGATGGACGAGATGGCCGTGCTACTTTTATGGACCAGGGCAATGGGCGCGGTGATAGTAAGCGCCAGTGGGAATGACGATAATATTAAATGGCTAGCGAAAGTTGCGATGTTGAAGGATGGTTTGATTAAGGAGGAGGAGGTTGAAGAAGTTGAGAGGGTTGGAAGGGGTGTGCATTTCAGGGAATATGTGAGTTCTTTACTGTGATGGTACTTGTGGGTTGTGCTGCATTTGTGCTGAACGTGTAACATGTATAGACTTTGCATATGTGCGAGGATTTCCCCTCACCTAACCTTCCCGATGGCAAGTGATGTCAGAGCTCGTCGTATTATTCGAGGAATTAGCTAAATAAAGTTGTACTGTGTGTGTATGTATATCTGACCTAGTTACCTAACTTGTAACATTAACCAGCTATGAAAAATACGATTCTGCTCGCCAAGCAGCAAGGGTGCTGTCATCGTGTGTCAACTCTGGCCGACTAAAGAGGTACAGAGGACGTTTTACTTAAGAGGGATTGACGGGCAACGTTGTACCTGCCCCACAATTTTATCGTACAAGATTTTGAAGGCCAGTCATCAGTTCCCTCAGACGAAGGCGCACAATATCCTAACAGCACGTCTGAAGTTCATAATAGCCACGGATGCTATCTATCATATATGGCTTAGTATGAAACCAATGTCTTTTTCCACGTTTGAGCGGCCTGTCGATGCGCTGGGAGCACAGGTATAGAGCGCAAAATCTTGATGGCCTCTCTCCGTAAGAGTGGCTTATTTATTCGTACGCGGATGCAAACGTTCCATTGATCCATGTGTTTGGCTTCAAGCCTGAGCTAAGCCGCCTATAAGTGCATCGCAACTTTCTAACACCAGACAGAACGGTGGGATTGTTCTGACTTCGACTTTTCTGTCACTTGTATCGAATATACGCTGTCAAACTGGTGGAATCGGTAATATCGAGTAGTTACCCAGGAGGTAGCAGCCTTTGTAAAGAATGCCGCTCTACTAGTAACGACAGGGTTTGGTCTCGGCCTGATTCAGTTCAAGCCTACATTTTGTTAAAATACAGCATAGTAATGTTGGCATTAATATTATAATCAACAAGGAGGCCCAGCTGAGGCCTTGTAGCAGCCAACCATCAGAGTGATTACACAGAGTAGTGCGTCGCTGTACTAAGCTGTACCGCCGGGAGTAATTGTGATGACACAACTGTACGGTCTTAATAATTACCATCCTTTCAACGGCGCTTGGGTAGTTACCTTGGCCCGAGATCTGGATACTTATCATCTGTAGGCGTCTTCGGTTTTTAAATCAAAGTAGAGCTATTATGTATTCGGTATCTATTTCAAGGGAATATAAATCCGGATAGTTCTCTAAAGTGTCTATTATCTTGTAAAAGCGAAGGAAGTAAAACTAAATTTCAATATCAAGTACGATATCAGTCACAGTCCCAAGTCCATTAGTAAAGAAAAAAAGAAAAGCTCTACTCATGCTTAGTCCTTGTTCTAACCTTGTTGCGACGAAGAGAAAGAGGTCTTTCCTTCCCTCTTAATCGAATATACACTCCACAAGCGTTACAAAGCTGCTCTCCCTCTTTACTGCGTCTCCAGACAGACGTGCTTCGCGTCGAACAATGTGAGCAAACGGGTCCATCCCAATCCTCCTCCGGGATCTCCGCTTCCATCTCATTCGGGTCTCCACGTGCAGCGTTTATCAGCTCCAACGGACGCTGCTTATGCCTGGTCTGGAGGTAAATCCCACAGGCGTTACAGAGGGGATCATGGGTCATGGGATTCCGTCGCCACATCGGAGTCGTTGTTGCGCCACAGTTGGAGCAAGCCTTGGGTACATTCATCCCAGAAGGAGATGTAGGCGAGGACACGCTTTGGGGATAGTGACCAGTTTGGTCGCTTTGGTGATAGTGCGAATACATTGGTTGCTGATGGTTGTGGAAGGTACTAGACCCATTCATGGTGGACTGATCCATTGTTGGGCCGTAGTAATAAGTATCCGTAGAACAGCTTGGTGCATACGATGTGTCTGCAATCATATTAGTGCCTTGGTAACTACCCTGACCCATCGCGTAGTTCGGCCAAGTACGGGGAGATGAATTCGCCACAACCTACGAAATTCTAAATTAAATAGTCAAAGAACGCCATGCAACACCGATGACTCACAGATTGGTCGAAATACCCTACGGGATATCCAACATTGGGGTTATTATCTGGACCTAAAGAAGGTTTGTGTCAGAAAAAGAAAGCAAGTCGAATCGCTAGCGTTACCATAGCTAGCTGGCATTCCGTTAGCTATCACTTGACCAGAGGAGCTGCTAATCTGAGCTTGGTGGTATCCATGGTACGCCTGAGAAGTATAATGGGCATGAGAGTGTTGGTGGCCTCGGTGCATTGTCAACGATGAAGGGAATCAACTGGGAGGACAAAGGAGGGATACAGTTAGGAGTGTAAGTTGCCAGAGTTTACATAGTACTCACGATGTATTACAGTCCACGACAACTTATAGAATTATCAACCTGGTTGGTACGCGGGCGGTGGCAACCCCAGACAGTTTTAAGAGTGGTGCTTAAATACAAACTTCAACTGCGCTTGTGGTGATTACGATAGTGGACTGTTCCAATGACAAGAAATTGAATATATTGCTTGACGATCGTCGCTGATGTACACGAAACAGTTAGTAGTTATATTACCGAGTAAGGAGAAAGGAAACGGAACAGTCATTTGTTTCCGTCATTTACCTATATATCGACGGAACCTGTCCTTCCGTAGGCTGAAACAGAGGCAATAGACGCAGCCAAAGTAGTAATTGCGTGAGGGGAGGTTACCTCAGATACAATGCAAGGAACACGGGGAGTACAGCACACTCCCGTTGAAAGGGCGGTACGTCCATCGAGCAGAATCATCTGAACTTATATATGTGACAGTACGCCTGTGTTAGTAGGAGATCAAACTGCGGAAGAGCAGGACGTGCATCCAGATACGACGGTAGTTGTTCACCATGCAAACGCACAGGAACACGTTGATGCCGATGTGGGAGTCTTCGTGGCCTGGTGAATCCTATCAAAGTATTTTAGACCCAGGGCTGGGGCTGGGCGCTCAAGCTGCTTAATCATCGAAAGTGAGCACCGCTTTTTGCAAACACAGGGATACTCTCGGTCGAACTAAATGACCGCTGCACATTTCAGGGTTAGTCGGAATTCTGAGAGGCTGGAGCGAGTGAGAGCCGAAATGATCGCCATCAAGCAGATACACAATGATGAAGCAGGCAGTCAATCACTTGATAGCCGCTAATTTCAGGTAAACTTTCAAAAGCCATTAAAAAACTCCAGATAACTGTGGCTTGACGGCATCAGCTGCAGGGACAATTGAGCCAGAAGAAAATATTCACCGGTATATTCCGATCAATGAACAAGGTCTGACTGTATTCTGGGGAAGATATGTCCCAGAATTGAATAGTTCTTGGCGTGTTCAGTGTGAGCGTCGCTCCCAAACACTTCTGCATGTGCACCGCCTTTCCGGGTCGGACAGCAGCTTTTCGTGTCAGCCTGCCAGCGGACTCAAGTCGCATTAGCATGTCGGCATTTGATACGGCTTGATTACATAATTCATCATCACCTTGGCGCCGAATCAAGCCGTTGAGCTTGAACAGGCAAAAATTCATTCTTCAAAGGAAGCTATCTGAATGTTGTTGTATTTTAAGAATCCAAAAAATATTGCGCCAATGTTTTGGAAGAGAGTATTTCCGGATCCAATCATGAGATATACTTACTCTAGTTGAAATCTAAACTTGAAAAGTGCATCGTAGTGACCAATCGTACCATACAGTAATGATCATTAGTGCAGGCTACGGGCTTTGTTCGCCAAGTTCGAGGCGTTGAATCTCTCAACGCTGAACCAAACTAGTCCACCACGGGAGGTGAACGTGTCCAGGCGGCAAGGAGCCGCGGCAAAAGGGTTTGTGGCTCTGACAATCGTAGAAAATGACATCCACTGTCGTAATACTTGCGGGGTGACTCAGGTTTCTAAGCCTGCTACGCGCTGTTGCAAATATCGCTAGTTTCAGTGGCCTGCCTATCATCCGAGGAAATAAAGAATGACGATCATATCGGGCTATTACCCACAAATCACTGAAGCAGATTGTGGTGAGAATTCGGTTTTCCAGTGATTGTCAGCACGCTAAAATCCCTACTTGTGATAAAATAGGACCAATTCTTCGTGCCTCCCACAATCAATCTCGCGCTGACTCTGGCAACGATTACTCTGCTTTAGTATTTCAGGACCGTTTGAATTAATGTGCCTATTATGTATCCTCCGTGCAGCCCGACGCTGTAACCTGATGTGCTCAGCTTATCCCCACAGGACAGCATAAAGTTTCTGCTCGTCATGGAGTTCATCAGTGTAAGGCGCTTTTAACAGCTTACTGCTGTTAAAACTCCATCAAGAAATACTGATCACTCTCACAAGGCAACTTTGACCGCAAACATTTCCCTGCATTGCGTTGGCCTTCTAGTAATGGATACCAAGGTGAATATTGCCTGATGCAACGGAAATGTTCTGGGTCCAGGTATGTTGAATCTTGATCTTATCTCCTGCTGCACGGCAAGTTGCGAAGCGCTGGGGGCTTGGCGTAACTCGTCGATGTGTAATTGCTGCACTTCCTGACATCCAGTCATTCACCCTTTTCAGTTGAAGAAGGCAACCTCATAAATATTGGCTATTCAGTGTAGTACATGATTTACGGATGAAAGGGAATACTAAATACCGGAGCTTCGATCATTGATGAAAACGAGCGCGCTACCAAAATCCCCACTGCGCCGCATCAAGTACTGAGATAAAGTAATAAGGTTCTAGAATCTACATACTTACATCCAGAGTATCTATTAGGTAATTAAAACAAACCGCAACGTTCGACCATAATCTTGTCAACCTGGGAAATCCTTGATGGGATTTAACAGCATTGTACACTGTGGCAGTACCAGTACAATACCACAACCATCACCGCCGAATGCTTGCTGATTATTGTGTATGGTCTTAGAACTACATTTGCGAATCATTGGAAAGGAGGGCTGGAGTCGCAGTTCAACCACCGGTGCAACTAAATCTCCGGCAGAACTCGGGAAGTGTTGGCCGCATTATGAACTAAATGGTGGTAGGAATGCATATCGTCATTGCAAACATAATTCTCACTCGTAGAAATTTACTCAACGATCACCACACAGAAAAGTTGACAGCGTGAAGGAATGGGACTCGGGTTAGAATTACTCACGGGTAAGCACTCCGTAAACCGTCTCTACAGACCGGCGCCTCAGTGAATTGGGAGTGGAGATCTGGGACATAGGCCGGGAAACATTCACGAATCATATATTAGATAGAACAGTGCCTTGTATAATCCTGGGGCCTGGCTGCTACCCTGAGGAAGTTTGTAATATGTGCGTGTAAGTACTGTCGTTTAATTGAACGAGCTTCGTGTTGTCGTACCTGACCTTTTCTTCCTTTCCCCTCCCGATTTTTCTGCCCAACATTTGGTGGTCTGCGAGCTCCTAGTTAGCACAGATTCAGTGCAACGCGTCCCGTCCTTCCATTGTCTTGCGTCGAACGCACAGCGGAAAGTAGGACCAAATCAATACTACTTTGATTGATGGTCCGAGGCAAGTCCTCGATTTTATTTACTCCCAAGTGTCGATACGAGCATTGAGCTGTCGAAGCCCACCGCATAGACCCGAAATAGGATGGCAACTCAGATCTGAAACTGCCTCGAATAGATCTGATAGTTGTAGAGATCACGATCCTCGGTTTCGAGTTCTGCATCTAGAAGAGAGTTAAACAAGAGAGTCCAAGGGTCCAATCCACAAGAGTTGAGAAGGTAGAACCAAGGAGTAATCAACTGTTACAGATCAAACACACTCACACAACGCACAGCGAATGTTGCTCCAGCCTCTGTTCCACCCAGAATTTAACTTAGAGCGGAATGGTAGAGTGGACCCAGAACCTCCAGCGATTCATTGTTGAGCGCTGAACCACCAGGTTGCAACAACGGGTAACTTGGAGATATGTGAAAAACATAGACGACATGGTTACCAAATTTGAGTTGAGGCCTGTTCAGCGTCATAAGCTTAACCTAATTACGAAGCACAGAAAAATCGTGATGGGAATACCTCTCAAGGACATCCGAGCCTGTCCAGATCTCCTTGAAGTGAACTTTGTAACCACTAGAGTTAGTTGTTACTCGCTCCATTTGACAACGCAAGGTTGACGTGGTACCAATTCGGCAACGTGGATGTTGTCAATTCCACCGAGTTCTATTTGACAGAACAAATTTGACACGGCCAATCTGCTATCGACAATATCCTCGTGCAGAGATACCCAAGTCAACCACTAATGACGGGCCCAAGTGGACGTAAGTTGGACCAATTTAATCAGTGACGATGGGAGTAAAGATACAAGAATGAACAGGGCGCACTTCACGTTGTGAGTCTTGGGAAGTATTTAGCTCCCCTTGAATGCGTCGTTATAAATTACTATAAGCCACCCGAGTGTAAATTCAACAAACATCTATCTCGGTAGTGACAGCCATAAGCACGGCACCTGCAAACCGAATTGGCCACTAGTGGGCGGCATTTGTTCGGATCTATCGAGATGGCTTTGTTGACACCACTGGTCGCGTCAGTACGAGACGAGGAATCCCTTATTAATAAGCGATAACTGCATACCTCCGCAGATGATACCGTATGCGCATAAAATGTGGTACGGTCACGAAAAAGGTATCAACGGTTGAACGATGAAACGGTGAGATTGAATGAGTCGACGATTAGATATAGTCGTGAGAGCTGTGATCGAGCGAGAAGTTACAAGCAGCTGTACATGTAGTCATGCATCACGGAGATGCATCTACACATATACTGCAGGTTCTACCCAGGTAGCTGGTTTGACAAAGCAGCTACGTGACCAAATTACTGTCGTGCTCGGCATAGAAACACTCTGCAGGCTCAGAAAATCGGCCATATTAGGTGGAAGAAACGAAATGTCGAGTTATCAAGGAACGAGCGAACAAGAATTAATCATCGGCGTTGAAGATTGAACAAAGGTGAAACCATCTAAGGTGCAAAAAAAACAACCCCAGAAGACTCATGACAGGTAGTGTAGTGATACATAATCTTTCAAATCAAAAAATTTTCGACAACGTGGGATGCAGAAGCATGAATAACATATGGATGATGGTTTTACTGAGAACCCATTGGACGAAAAAAAACAACAAGAGAAGCAAGGTTCTGGAAGAAAAAATATGAGCCAATCTCTTCAGGCTATGACTAAGTCGGGCGCTGCTATGATTCCCCGCCCCGTACCCGTAAATGCCAGATAGAACGTACTCACTGAGGATGGGAGTGGAACGAGACAAAAAGGTGAGTGAGAAGTCCAAAAGTCAGCGGCGCCCTCTTCTAATTCCGTAGTCTTTTAGCCCATTGTAGCCCAGACTTGTCGAGATACGTGGCAATGACGGTCCGTCGGCCTTTGCATCAGTTCTCCAGTGTCGGAAGCACCCTGCTTATTCATGCAGGCTTAGGAGCGGCGTTCTGGCTTGGGGGAGATGAGCAAAGTCGAAAGAACAACGAGATCCAATCAAAATCTGTCCTACAGAACATCCACGATAACACCGGCAAAACCAGGTTCCTTATCCAAGCATCGCCTATTTTCGCTTCTTCGTGTGGTTCGCAGCGTCTCAATGCATACATAGGGTCTTCAGTTCAGTTACTTTGATCCCATCTTCTTCAAGGGCCACAACCGGGTTCGTCGGCCATCCAACCGCTGGCAAACGCACAAAGAGAGGAGCGTAACTCATGTAAAATGAATCATACGTGATGGATTTTGCAGAGTTCTGAGCGCGCTGAGACCATGAGCGTCATAGCGAACATGACTCAAGTATTCAACTGCTACCTCTATCCCCATTCTAGCTGGACTTTCCCCAGCGCATCTAAAGAAATCCCGGGGCCAATGTCAGGCGCGGAGGAGGAAAGGGGTCTACGAGAAACATGATCGTGTGTTGTACAAATGACCTGCTCCATAAGAAGTACCATTTAAGCTCAATAAAACTATAACATGATTGCCTGGAAAGCCTGATTGGACACTCCCAGGACAATACAGCCATGAGAATACGACTGAGGTTCTGTTTTACGATAGAAATTAGCACCAGAGTGTGCAGTTGGCGTTAGCTTCATTTCCACTGTGATGCTGCGGAATGGCGTCGTGGTTGATTATACACAGCGTGCAATTAATACTGTTCATGTCGTTGAGATGACCTGGTTCACCGGCTACTACACAGGGATCTGGTAATCGCATGGCTTTCCCAAACATTGATAACATGTGATAAAATAGAGTCATTAAAAATGTGTCGACGGAGAGCAAGGGAGAAAAGGAAAAAACTATACGTCATATGTTCAGCGTAAGTCGCTTACTTGTGCCAAAATTGCTGTTGAACTCCTGGTATTCACATGCCAGTTGCATACGTTTCACCAAGAATAGTCGAGGTGAAAGATCTCCAAGTGTTAAGGACAAGACAAACTAAGACCTCAAGTGAGAAAATATCATAGAACAACCTGGAAAAAGGGTGGAGCTCGAGGAAGCATCCTGACCCAGCCACTAACATAAACTTGAAACATCCTTGACTTGTGATTGAAAACCCACCCTCTGTCTGATCGTCAAGTACACAGATTCATCCCAAAAACGCAAGCGATATACCAGATCCCATTGTCTTCCCTCTGAGTCCTAACGTCGCGAATCTGATATGCAACTAAATTCGATGCACATGGACTAAAGCGATAGATACATCATACGATGGCCAAGCTGTGAGTTTGATCAATCAACTACCCGAATCAACAGCAGATACACTAGTTATGACTTTGATTCATTGTACATGAGTCGGACAAAGTCTGAGCCCAATGCCAACAAGGCAACCCTGCACAAACATAGCACAAATAACTGAATACTCTCGGCCAGAGGGAAGCCGGACAACGTCGCATCGTGCATAGTGAGTCCTTTCCCCAAAAAAATATAAAGGGATACCAAAAAGCGTATGAGTGACGTCATTTTTGGGTTTCTCAGGTCACCTGCAGCACCACAGTTATCACCAACTGGCCCCTCTGTCGAGGCCCTTTCGGGGTTATCCGCCTCTCACATCGGAGGGATTGGTCACCAGTCTAGGTGGCTGGTACTCTGGCCTGGTCACATGACACGGGTACTTGGTGGCCAAACAGGAAACCCCGGGCCGGCCGGTCCAAGCGTCAGCACTCAAGTAAGCCGCCAGACAAAAGAGGCAAGACAAACCTATTGAGATGCAATGCAGGAATGCCTTGGGTCTAATTTGATCAATGGACAGTTTAGGTCATTTTATAGCCTAGGAAATGAGCTGGAATATAAAACTCAGCTGGTATTAGCACCACTTTGTGTGGCATTTACAAGGGGCAATCACTGCATATATAAAGTCCATGTTTGTTGAGACTACGATGGTGCAACAAAGCTGAACAAGCTATAAGGGATGTGCTCTGCTGATATGTGGAAAAAATTCTCCCTTGTATTCAAGGAGCAACAGACTCAATTTGTAGAACCACGAGTGATGAAAATGGGTATGAAAGTAAATAAGTGCTATACACGTGGTGCTGGTGGTAGGTAGTCAATTACATGGAGCAGGCTTGAGCTGTGACATATGTTGTAAAAACATTGTCATGCTTGATTTCAATGATTTGAGTACTGCATAGCTCTGTATCCAGCTCGAGGGATAGCACTGGCTGGAGAACAAAAAGTGATTTGTAGGGGTCGACTTAAGTATTCTGTGCGTTATTGTTTTCGGATTGCTTGTCCATGCCGGGCTGCGTGGAGTGAATCCGAATGTTACAGCAAAGTGGTCAAGTCATGCAATTGTTCTGTTTGATTTAGCCGCCACAAGTACTGGATGAGTTAAGTATCGCCTCGGACTGTTGTCCTCAACACATCATCGGCGAATGTGTGTGCGCCTAACCCGAATAGAATGGAGTGCCGCGATATTGATGTATGCGCCGGCCTTTACTTGTTCTTCGTTTATTTAGGCGTTCGAAGGACAACAGAAGGTAAGGAAGAATGTTGCATCTTTACTTCGGTATCGATCTATCTGTGTTCTGCACAGCCGGAAAGCTACTCTGTTGAAGGATTTGCTGGAACAGGAGTGCGCTATTGTCCTCTTTTGACTCAGAGTGTTCGTGGCTATATTGCAACTGCATTTGTTCTGCATCTGATCATGCAGTCACTGTGACGACGCGGCCCGGATGCCTCCCCAAGCTTAAGTCTCTCCCACTTATTTGTTTCTCTCATTCATGTAATCGCTATCCTTGATCAAAACTCCGCAGCAATTAACGCATGACATCACTGTGACGCAATCTTTTTTCCATCTCCTCGCTCTCATAGAGGCGTAGCTGGATCTTTTCCGTCTCACTCTTTGCGCAGTTTGATCACCAAAGACAAATTTGTTTGAAGTATATAGCTTACTATGCTATGTTCAGCACAATAACTGCGCTCAGTCGGCCTCGCGTGATAATAGTTTCTGACAAACATCTTAGAACAACAAATGTTACTGGCTGAAGATACACAATGCACAATGTGTATACTCACCAAGTATTGTTGCATCGTTTAGACTGCATATTCTTGGGCCGGTATAATGAGTGGGAGGCAATGTGGAAGACCAGCAATAGTAGCGTAAAGCCGTTGATATTTCATGTGATACCCTAACTTGGATCACCACAACAAGCCGTGATCAAATCTGGTTTAACTTTGATCATGGCGTCGACGTATCTGCCAGCTCATTCACCAAATCCCACCTTTAGCGTTTTACTTATATGCTATTCTGCTGAACCTTTCGTAAATGGATTGTATGCTCACTCAAATGGATTTCCCCCTGGGCTGCCCAGCGAAAACGGCACATTCAGTTGCACAATCAAACCTTGTGCGCTAAGGACACCAACTTTGAATCGTACCATTGCTCCCACGCTGCTCACATCTGAACCAATGCCAATGTCTGCCGTCAATGCCTAAAACGCACTCCCACACTCCCGCCCGTCAATTACTTAATCCAATGCTGATGATAACAATGATTTAAACCTCACGCTTCAGATCACCCCAACTTCTGGCTCTCGTTACATGGCCAATCAATCCGAGGGATTGATTTACTCCACGAACACAGACAGACATTGTACCTAAATATTCACGTCGACGGATGGATCTTAAGGACCATCTTTAACTTGGACTACAACCGTCACCATCCCCAGAAAAAACGGCTCACAACCTGTCCACGGATGAGCCTGAGTGGGCCGTGATCACAATACACAATGAACCCCGATGAGAGCGCGTTCTTGCAGGGTAGAGGTCGTGCGTACGTATTTAGCTTTTGGACTGCTGTTCCTACGATCTGGTTACATGGTGAGCATATCACAGTATCACTAACATCCGTATCAAGAGGTTGACTCCATCATACCATACTTAGGACTCTACACTACTCTTCTTCTCATTACGGTCTACTCTCTTCTGTGAGCTTTACATGTCTCCTCTTCTCATGTTGATCGGACGAAAGAAATTTACTAACGACTACTATTACCACAGAACTAAACGACGCAAAACAATCCGTGTCTACCTCCTTTTAACACTCTTCGCCCTCTCCTGGATCTCCGTCAGCCTCTCAGTATTCTACTGCAGAGTCATCGGTTTCTCATCTATCATCAACGGCGAACTTGTTTCGAACCAAGGCATAGAATCGTTAGAGGATCGTATTACACCAGTAATTCAAAGTCTTAAAAGCGGGAATGTTGTGTGCTCGTTAGTCGATGGGGGATTCACTGGAATTCCGTCAATATCGGTGTGTGATTCATCAGACATCATCACCTGTGAAATCGTCCAACAGGTGACTAATGCAAGACACGGCTCGATAGGGTATAATTGCAGATATCATTCTGACATGGAGAGTATGGGCTATTTGTGTCGATCAGCGACGCCTGCTCGTAATTCCCATCTTCCTAATCGTTTCGAGTCTAGGTATGACGATCTCCCCCATCACGACACATACATGGGCTTATCACCGCTTTCTAATGTTTCAACCGGATTTAGCGCTCGAGATTGTAGCTGCGATCCAGGATACTTTCTTGTCATCTGTGCACCGGCTTGACGTGAATTCGTCAGTGAAATTTCCACTGATTGCGACTATCAGCGGGGTCACGAATATTCCTGTGGGTGTTTTTGGGACTGGGATTGTGGCTCGTGTGCTGTAGTGAGTATCCTCTCGCTCCGTGGTGTGTGGACATTGCCGTAATCTGAACTCATATTCTCTCTCCTTACTCGGACCGAATAGCAAACACCTCCAATATCACCCAAGCTTGTCCAGGTACCGCCGCTCCTTGGCTGGGAACATTATGATATTCATGGTGGAATCCGGATTCATCTACATGGTGCTCCAGGTCAGCACCCACACTAATTATTTGTTCATATTAAACAGCGCCTCACACTGTGCACGGTGATACCGGCAGGCAGTGTCTCTCGGACTTACATTATCGTTTAGTGTGACCAACGACGCAAATGGATACATCAGACAAATATGGTCCAACTCGTTGAATATACTGTCTGTGAGTACACGTCCCTCATTCTGATATCAAAACCTGACATGGGAAATCACTAATACATAACTCCATAGGGCGTTTACCCCCTGCTTATCGTCCTCATCGTTGAATACAGACAATCCATCTCCGACACGATCGTATTCCTCGAATCACTCAACACAGGACAACAAGCCCCATCGATACCAACTCAAGAAGGCATTGTCGGCGAGCCAGGAAAACGGGACCAGGAACGATGTCGGAAACTGGATGTGGGCACGGTGCCCGGTGTACAAAGTCGAATCCGGTTCGCGTCGTTGCAGATGAACTCGGAACAATCGATGAGTGAGACTGATATCCGGACACAGGAATCGAGCTTTGCTGCGAATATGGAAGGTGGTGCACCGGTTGGGGAAAAGAGGATGGGTATGGATGGTAAGGTCTTGGACATTGGACACGATGATGGTGATGGAAAGTCACTAGGTGTCGACTACTAGATTAGACCGCGTGATTATTTTGGGGTATGGTTGGGAGAAAACGGACACACATGAGTATTTATTTGTTTACTATAGGTTCATGTTCTATGCAGTGCCTCTCTATGGTATGTCTTTGACATGGCCCGTTGTGTTTATGATTTGGTCACAAATGTATTGTTGTGAGACTGCTGAAACAGTGTGGATGATTTCCCCCTCGCAACAGCAACTGGTGATTGCGTTTAAGCTCTATTGGTTACGACGTGAGAAGGATGTCTAGAAATGTCTTCTCAGGACGGTTGACATTCCCCAACATGGTGAATGTAGTCGTGTATATGTAATAAAGATTGTTTCATGAAGCCCATGCTGCTGATCTCAACTTAAGGTGAGAAGATCGGTATAATAAACAGCCTATGGTCGGTAGAATCTTTGAAAGGCCATCTGTAGACCCCAGTTGCGGATGAGAAATCTGTGGAGAAGTAGAAGTTGAACAGCTTCAACCGGCTGTGGGGAAAACTGGCGACTATCATAACTCACGCACATGGTGATATACATAGATTAGGCTGAACTACAATTAGAACACTTTTCAGCGATACAGCCCCAAAATATTCACCCCAGTATTCACTGCAGCCGAAGTTACCACAACCATATCTACTTCATCTCAACATCCCCGTCGTCATCTTCGTCGTCCCACTCCTCATTCTCGCCCTGATCAGGGTTTATACCTCTCCATTCTTCCTCGTTGTCTTGCGTAGATAGCTCGACACCCATCTCCGTGAGTTTCGCAATAAGCTCTTTCGTATGTTCAAGTAGCGGCGCATCAGGGTGGGAAGATGACAGATGTAACTGAAAACAGATATGGATATACCAGTCGAACCACGAAAAGATAGGAAAAGGACAGGAACAGCAAGATTACTTACAGCCTGACAAGTCTCCAAACAATCACGCGCATCTCTCGCCAAATCCTTCCACTCCATCTTCTCCTGTCCATTACCAATCAAAAAACCACCATCCTCTTTTGCCTTCTCGGCCATCAACCAGAAGCACCATCCTTCCAAATACCACGCCTCGACTTCCTCGTCGTCTTCGCCCATCACAGATTGAATGACCTCTAGTGCTTCTGTGAATCGGGACAGCTCAAGGAACATCTTGGTTAGAGACAGTCGTGTGGGAATAGGCGGGATCAGCGGCAAGTTGGTGATGTCTGTGCCTGTATTGAGATTTACTGAGGAAGGATCTGACAGGGACGAAGGATCAGAGTCAGTGGATGGAACATGATCCTTCCATATGGAATAAGAATGGTGGAGGATAGTCAGAGCTTCTTCTGGGCGATTCTGAGAGAGTCGGACGGACGCAAGTGCTTGTTGTGCTTCGGCATTGTTTGGGTCAGTATGTAGAGCTAGGTTAAGGAGCGATTCGCAGGTCGATGGTGCGTTGGACTCGAAACTACACTTCAGCGTTGTAGTATACAAAAATAAATAAGGAAAAAGCATACGTACCACAGATCATATGCCGGATCCATCCATATCTCCACCATCGCAATCAACGCTCGCACAAGGTCCCTCTTAAGATCGTCCACCGTCTCAGTATAGCTTTCGTCCGTATCTTCATTATCCCTTACAGTTTGGTGTTGTTGTCTCGAAGCATGGGACGGAGAGTTAGAATCTAATTTGGATACAAAAATGTCGACTGCAGCCTGATAATGGGCAAGAGCGGCTCGAGGATCGTCGTCTGTTAGTTGTGCTAGGTATAAGTGTGCTGATGGTGGTGGCATGAGTGAGGCTGTTTGGGATGGTGCGACCAGGCTTGAAAACGTCTAGCATAGCCAAAGTGTCAGTTGTGTACCAAGAAGAGGGATAACAGATGAAAGGAAAACGAACCTTTCTAGCCAAGTCAACTTCACCAATCTCTATCTGCACAATCCCTAGTAGTTCTCTTGCCTCTACATGCTCCGAATTTCGATGTAGCACTCTCTCAATGAACTGGAGAGCAAGCTCGTAATCACATTGGGCGATGAGCGACTTAGATTTAGAAAGCAAAGATGCGAGGGTAGGTTGCCCGGATTTCGCTGGCGATTTCGAGGAAGAGGCTGCCCTACTGTCATTTTCTGAAGGATTAGATGTGATTTTTGCAGGTTTTGAGAGCACTGAAGATTTCTTGGATTTTGTCCGTGTCCGACCCATCTTTTGAGCTTTGGATGGATGGAAGATGCAAGTTAGTTATGATCGAGTATTTGCCGGCGGCGAGGTCATATGATTATCCATCACGTTCTGTTAGCAGGTGACTGAAATGTAAACATACGCATACATTGCTGGCGACTATCAACTTCATACATGGACTCACTCGCCTACCCAAATCCATCTGTTTCTAATGAACCAGAGGACCCGCTCTTCCTTGAACGTCTTCAAATTCTTCTTGACCGGTCAATGTCTGAACTACGTGCGTTCGCGGAACGTGAAGGGAGAACTTATTATCAGGTTTGTCTGTGTTTAAATGTGTTCCTTAAAATGTGGACGGTGCTGACATTGAGCAAGTAGACTCGTCGGCGTGTAGCAGAGTGGCATCTTAGATGGTTGTTTGGACTAGAGAAACTAAGCGAGATGGACATCGACGCCCCCAACGACGTCGAAGAGCATAAGCAGGGCGATCATAACGATGACAAGGTCGGTAAGTTTCAAGTCCTTCCTCAATGCCATGCGCATCCTCATAGATATACCAATCACCCCAGATTACAGAACAGCCCTATACCATATCTCAAACTCACTCGAATCATTACATTTAATCACATCCAATGTGTCTTCGGACATACCGTCGACTTCAAGTCACTCGGCAGCCACACCTTCCGTTCAATCCTTTTTCCTAGCCATCAACCCTTCAAGCGCAACAGACGAAGGTTTTCTCGGCGGATCCGTCTTGGGCCGGGAATTTTGGAGAGGCATGAAGGGTGGTGGAAAGAGTGGCGCTCGGGCCTTCAAGCTCTTCTGCCATACAAATTTTCCTAGCGAGACAATATCATCACAGTCCATAGGTGGTGGTATTACTCCGTCTGCAACAGATATCGAAGTGAATGACCGAGCCGATCTGCTGGATATAGACAGTAACGTGGATGAGCTGGTCGATGAAGGTGATGCTGACGGAGTAGGAGTCGCTCAGTCTAGTACAGTCGACGTTGGATCTACACCAGGGTTCAAACGCACGCCTGCCATCGCGTTAAAAACAGAGTTATACGCTGTTGTCCGCAACGCTCTCCGGTAAGTCTTCCTTTTTCTGCCTTCTCTGTGATACTTACCTCTTTTCTTCTTAGCACGACATCTGGGGACCGGACTGCTGAAATGAAATGGACGAATCATCAACGACTCACAGACCTCTACAAGGTCCGTCTCCACGGCTGGCCTTCGCACTCCATCCCGCACGCCAACCCATCTAAACTGAGTTCTACCCAAAATAAGGCCCTGCTTGAAGGGTTCCGGATCAGCGAGATTAGGTTTGTTAGGTGTAGTAATCAGGATGGGTTAGATGAATTGGGAGCAGGTGCTACCGGAGAAGATGGTGTTGACGGTGATGGAACCGTTAGTGGTGCTGGTGCTGACGGCAGAGGTGGAGACAACGGCGATGATATATCCTGGGCTTTGACACAGGGAGGTGATGATGATGGTGATGTTCTAGGTTTACATTTGGAACCAAGTAGATCTCTAAAACGTCGACGGTCTAGCTAACTGTTAGTCGGCCTTCTGTCTCTCTTCCCTTACACCTTTATTTCGAATTCTCACGCTCACAGCCCCAGAGATGATGGAGCCTCACGCGTTCCCAGTAACTTTAAGAGTTATGTATGTCAGCCTATGCATGACATCTGAACATGCTGAAAGGGAGGGAACCTGTGCAGGAGCATTGGGATATAATTCAATCACTCCACCGAGCATCAATCCCCGTGTGGCATCGCTTCATGTTTCAGCCGAAAACCTTGTAAAGATGCTGCCTCTTAAGGGTTTGCATTCATCGCAGCGTTGATTGCTGTGCAAGCTCACTGAGGCTAATGTCGGAAACCAAGTTGTTCCTGATCGGCTGTTATCTCCAATCAGGTGCCAGCTCTTGCCTGATGCAACCTGACA
>CEMT01388271.1:7497-17992 GCA_900068985.1 Pterula multifida
GTTACGTCAGGGTGTTTTGAGGACCTGGATTTACCTGGCATGTACATAATGTCAAAACACGACAGATCCGATATATGGCTGATGCGGAGGACTTTACATTGCGGTAATGCTATGGTACAGTATGGAACAAGTTCATTGTTAGCAGAAACTGTAAGCAGAAACTGTAGGTTACATGTGAGAAATAGCATAGAAGGGCCATGAAGTAAAGGCACGCACTCAACTAAAGTTATGCCACTGTATGTTCATTCAGGAAGGTTATCAGAACCCCAGTCAAGTCTACACTCTTAGCATCCTCCGTTTTTGGGACAACGGCCTCAGTTTTTTCAATGATCGCCTTAGCTTTGCTGAGTAGAGATTGAAGGTCTGTCACCATCTCCCCTGTCATACCCCTCTTCAATCTTTCCCCTAGTGTCAACGACTGTCGGGGTCCACGTTTCTCTTCCCCTGATCTCCCATAGGTGTCAACCATAGATAGATGGTCGTCACTTAGATCCGTATCAGCTCCACCAGCATCCGTGGTAAGTTCAGGTTTAGATAAGAAGATGGTTAATTGAGTAACCGCGTAGATCAATGTCGCTTCCAAAAGTTGGCGGAGGGATTTCAAGTTATAGCTGACATCAATAGTGAGCTCGAGGATTGACTTCGACTTTGATGCGACTTGGGCAGGCTTAAGAGGTTCTAGCAGCTTTGGCGCGGAGGCCATAGTCATGACATCGCGAATTGCGTCTACGGTCCCATTTCCCAACTCAAGAAGCGTACCCAGAGAAGCCGATTCTCCGATAACGACTTTGGAATGCTAAAGAAGTAAGGGTATCAATCAAGGGCTGGATATCATTAATCATTGGACTGACCGGGACGAGCAATACTTCACGAACGGGCCAATCGTCTTGATCCCCAAGCAATACTTCAAACGCCCTGGTCACAGATACAAAGGTAGACAACACATTCCCGGAGAGTCGGAATATCCGATACATGACAGCTCCGATCAGAGGTCTTTTCTTTGGATCTTCTATACTCGACTCTCTCTCCAACCTGACTTTCTCGTCCGCAGTGACAGGCTCGAACAGACCAGCGAGGTGATTGGGATGTGTGAGAGCATAGTTGATTTGCTGTAGCAGCATTGATGCTCGATTGGTGAACACTCGCAGAACCTTTTCAACGGCTGGGTTCGTATTGGAAGAAGATGGCACGCTCTCAGCTATCGAGCGGAACAGGCTGACAGTCTGCTCCAACTCCTCCAAAAGTGGTAGTGTAATTGGGTCATTGATCGTCCAGGAGAGGCATCGAGATATTTGCTGACCATAGAGTTGTACAAATCCACATGCTTCGGCGTCAAAGTAGTGATTATGCCGTCCAAGCGCCGTGATAACCGCAGAAATGACCGATAGCATAGAACAGTATCCAGTGTGAGCAGGACTACGTTCTCCAGGTAGCTCAGGAATTGTAACGTCCACACGACCTGAGTTGAGAGCTGAGCTGAGGCAATTGTTACTGTAAGCAGACAAAACGCCGTCGCTTGCTAATTTTTCGGCTGCAGGGGGTATACTGGCCAGGACAATATGGAAAAGGAGGACGTGTGGGGCATAAAAAGGGTCTTTACGAACCAATAGTCCAGGAACGTCAGATATCCCAACCAGGTCAATGTGTACAAAGAGCTCCAGGCTTGCTTGAATGAGGTCTAGCCCCTGACACCGAGCAAGCCAGTGAGATGGAGATGGGTTTAAATCTGGCCATGTGCATTGCTCAAACACGGATACTAGAAGTTCCATATCGCGATCAATATCAACATCAAGCCGACTGCGAGCAGAGTTGAATACCACACGGAGAGCGTCCACAACGAGTGAGAGCGTAACTTCAAGCATGGAAGATATTATGAGTCGTTGGTCCGCGTTGAGAGTCTTTGGTCGTTGATTGAGATCTCGGGTACATCGTGCGCAATAGTAGATGACTTGGAGGAGCGTTCGGTGAAAAGGCACCGTGATAGTTCCCAAAAAGGACCTGGAAGCGGATTGAGGCTCGTTGATGATTATCCCATGGACACCCTTCACGAGCTCTATAAACGGAGCTACTTCGGTGCTCCTGATCTCTTCTGAGAACCAAGCAACCTCCACAAGGGCTAAAAGGAGCGACACCCTAAGCCCATAGACCGTGGCCATCATATCGCCAAGTCTTTTTTCTTGAGCCAATGTTGAAGCCACTGTAGCACCAACGTTCAGGGTGTTTAACCGAACCGTTGGATTCCCCCTCAAGAATGGCATTACTTTTTGAATGTACCCTTGCCAAGCTTCAACTAAAAGGTTTTGGGAGTGCGTCAATGAAAGATTGAGATTAATGGACTGAAGACGGGACTGGATGGATTCGAGACTATGAATTCCTAATTCTGCACCAGAAAACTGCAATCGCCCTTGCAACAGGCTGGTCGAGTAGACAAAATCGCCACCGTATTCTCTCTCCTGAGCAGAGTCTTGTAGCTCCAATTGTTCCAGAGTGAGCGCAGGGACTTGAGTCTTCAACAGAGCCACCATTGTATCGTGTAGATCTGGATCGTATGAAGATGGTGTAGCTTCGGAAATAAGCTCAAGAAACTGGTCTGTAGACAAAAAACATTGCTCCATCTTATGGAAGCTTGTAGGCTTCTTTGCTGAGGTAGCAGGGCGATTGTGATGAAAATGAATGTCAAGATCAGAAGAGAGGATTTGTAACGCGTGCGCCTTGACTTCAGCTCGGTACGCATGGATGGCAACTTCTTCCAAGAACTCCTCGTCAAGATCAGCAGTCTCCGACTGGTAATCTGGCGTAGGTCCCATTTCCTCGGTGGCCATCAGGCTAATACGCTCCCAAAATTGGTCATCCTTCCTAAGACCAGCAAGCATGGAATGATGCTCTAAGCCGTGCTGCCAGACAACCGCTAAGAACCGCATAATAGAAACCAAGAGCCGTGAGTTCAGCTGCCACATTTCGCGCCAAGTTTCCACCATTTCGAGAGCAATCTGAAGTGCAGTCACCATAGTTTTGCAACCGTCGGGTTCAACTGCAGTCTCCTTCTCTTTGCCTTTACAACCATCTTGACCATCTTCCATGGATTTGGCCCTTCCCTGGTTAATAGGAGGGACATAATTCTTTCCTGTCACAAACAGAGTGGCAAGCGCTGGCTCCCTATGCACCGCCAGGGTGATGAAATTCCAAACGGCGTTCCTCAGGGATAAATCATCATACGGATGCTGGACAATCCTGACGAAGGCCATCACTGTTGCTTCCGCATTGGAGAGATGGCCAATGACAGAGGGCGGAGAAGGTTGCGTAGCGGACAGGGAAGCGCAGAGTAATCCCAGTGTTCGCGCTGCTTCGAGTGGTACTATAGATCCCATATCTCTCTCCTTGACATAGCCCGCTATAATATCGATGGGATCAACTCGATTACTTCCGCTTGAATCTATTCCAAACCCGTTATTTATCCTGGCACACAGAGATTGCTCTAACAGGGATAACTTAGTTATCACCTCAGTCGGTGATTTCATCTTGAGTGTCAACACCACTCTCGTCAACTTCAGATTTGACTCCAGCAGGAATATCAACCTCCTAGCATCGCCAAATCTTCTGGACTTGTACAAGTTTTTCAGCATAGATCCTCCACTCGCGATAGATGAGATGAGCGGATTGATGGCAGATGTCGTGGCTTTGAAAAGGAGGACGTCAACTACGGCCTGGCACAGAGTGATGAAGGGTCTATCTTGTAATGTCGCGGGTGAATAATTGAGTATGTCGGTATAAAGACTCGTCACTCTACGTCCAATCTCGAACCTGTCTCCTATCTGTGCGTATTTCCATCCGAGATGCTCCACCCAGATCTCTGTGTGGATGAACCGAATGGCACGAACTAGAACTTCTTCCTTCAATTGTCTTAGTTTCAGAACGTCAACTAGGACGGTAGATGATGCCTGCTGGAAAAGCTGCTGAACGAGGTGCAGAAGGGCCAGAGTCATAGTATAATGACCTGTCATCCTTTCCGCTGATAACCCTGCAGATGCAAAGCTCGTCGTTCTGTCTGAACCAAAGAGAGCGGTGGTAGACCGGATGTAGAGCCAGACACGATTAGAATATGAGGGGAGGGATAGCAGCGCAGATAAGACGCTCATCGCAGATGTGATTAGACGAGTTCTTGAATCTCTGTTTCTCCCACGAGGATCGGAACCTGAAAGAGAGGACTCCAATATCATGGTCATAACTTGGACCAGGTCAGGAGGCTGACTATGCCCAGGTGTAGCAGATTGCCCAGTCTCCAGTGCTTCAACGAGCTGTTCTGTTTGAGACGGATTATCCTGCATAATACTTCGCAGCAGATCGAGTATGTCAATGATCATCTCTACGCTCTCATCGTCCTCCACTTCAGCACCCACATCGCTCAGCTTGAGTGTTACAGCCTGGTGCAAGCCCGTCTGCCTCTTAGCAGAGACATCACCAAAGGTGGTAGCCATGTGAAGATTCCTCCTCTGAAGATATTCACGCATCATGTCCAAGATCAATTTCCACCCTGAGTGTTCATGCTGCCAGCAAACGACAAGAGCATCAGACCCGTCGTTGCTAAGCACGGTGCCTTTGGATCTAGCGGGTAATAAACTGCCCCCAGGAAGGGTGATCGGTCGAAGGTTGGAATATGATAGACCAGTAGTGGAAGACGATACGTAGCGCTCGTGTACGCGTTCATACAGGGCGTGGGGGCCTGCACAGGCACTAATCTGTATAACTTGTGAAAACGAGGGCAGCTTCTCGAAGTAGTAGAACACATGTCGATCACAAAGCACCCTATCGTCTGAGAGCCCTTCTTGACCTTCTTGAGAGTGGTCAGCAGTAAATAAAGGATCCGTGTCCAGAAATCCGAGGGCAGTTTGTGCCCGAAGCAGTTTGAGGAGAGGACGGACATGGATAGGAAATCGGGATCTGGCAACGTCAAAGATGGCTTTACGGGCGATACCGTTGTTCCAGTCTGAGGTCCAAAATTGGGAACATATGCCAGAGATCGACTGACTCTCACTCCGTCCGAAGAGCGCAACCCAAACATGAACAAGACCGTCAAAGTCAGGTATCATTTCCACCGGAACCAACTCCACGAGGGCAATGATAAGACCTAGATAAATGCATTTTAATAGATGAATATTAGTTGGATGATATTGGTGTACCTTTGAGGACCGACCGAAAGGCAACGGCATTGGGGTCAGTCACACTGGAACCCGTGCGCCAAGCAACAGATGTCACGAGCAGGGGAGATTGGGTCAACAATGACCCCAGAAGCTGGAAAAAGCCCATGCCAGCATCCAAACACGCCTTGGCCATGCAAGTATATAATGGTTCTCGATCTTTTGTCTGGGAGGAACTGATCACAGAACGAAGAAAACTCTGATACGAATCAGGGATTTCAGTCATCTGCGTTGCAGACGTGGCTACCCGTGATAAAACGAAAGCCCATGCTAGGTATGCACAAGCATGTTGATTGCCATCGTTCGAGATGACGAGGTCGTGTATCTCCTGCAGCGAACCAGGGGAGCCAAGGTAAAAATCTGGGTTCTGAGGTCGATCTGATATCTCCAACTGACGTGACTCTGCCACCGTCTCGAGTTCGAGCACCTCAATCGTGATGAGGATCCACAGCGCAGCACAATCTTGTTGTATCCTCACGGACTCCTCGTCAAGCAGCAACGCAGAGTTCTGATGTTTCGATCCCAGATTCGTGCTATACGCGGCTTGATATATCTGTAACACCAGTGGCCCATCGCATGGTACATCTCCCCACATAGTCCAGAACAGCAACTCAAGCAGAACAAGCTGTTCCTTGCTATTCTGCTTCGCCCACCTAGTTGCGGTCTTCGGATCCCCTCTCATTTCTACCGGAGGCTTGGCCTGAGTCTTTTGCAAATACTCCTTGATCACAGTTTCAGCGAATTTGCGTCCGTCGCGCAAAATCTTGGGTATCACTTCTGTAGCGACTTCGTGAATCGATTCGTTTGGAGTTTGCTGTGCTCTGAACAATGGAATGAGCACCCTGATGAGGCACAGTCGTTCGGAAAAATAGAATGGAGTGATGGCCTCCAAGAGCTCGGCTACAAGACCTTTCTCAGAATCGTCCCCGCGGGGAGGAAGTCCTTCATTGTAGAGGAACGAACGGAAGAGAACACACGCCTGGACCTCGTCAATCTGAAAGTGATCGCTGATAGCAAAAATAAGTTCCTCGTCGGGGTCCTCAAGGCGGATGAGTACGCCGTCCTGTAGCACCACGGAGCCCTTTTGGATTTTTTGGCGAGAAGATGGGGAAGGGGAACCAAAAGGTGAAGAAATGGAGCCAAGCTGGGTAAACCGTGGAATGAGAATATCAAGTAGCTGAGTGTCAGTAATGCCTTCTACTTGTCCAGTTAGCATGCCATGAAGATTTTGATACGTTCTGGTGTACAGGTCAGATTAAGTTGAAGAGACATGAAAACAGAGTAAACCATACACATCAATGAGGTTGGATCGTTTGGACGATTCTCCTGACATCCTTAAAGTTGTAGTATTTTGCAACGCCTAAACAGGAATCTGGAAAGCAGCTGAACACGGACCAGATTGGGGACCGCGTTCAAGAGGAGAATGGTCACGTGTGGAGGAACGCGCCGTTCTGTGAACCACTCGCGTCAGTGTCAATTGGGGCAAGGCGCTGTGCCATGATATTGTGTGCAGACCCTCAGGCAGTGTCATCCAAAGATGTTGTCTACACATAACTTTTCTCATGTCTCCTGCTCAATTGACGGGAATCGGTTTGGGCTATGTGAGATATGTCACTGGTTTCTCGTGTTGTGCCCAGTAAATAAATAAATAAATAAATAGAAGATGAACTATTCGCCTACAACGTCTGCGCCGTGCAGCATCCATCGAAATGTAACACTTATCCTCTCCTGTCTCCTCACCAACTCACCATTGACCCAGTCCTCTTCCTTCTCCTCGATCCCATGCTCCCAATCGTACCTCGCAGGACCTGACAGCAAGATTACACTTCGTCTCGGCAGGAACACGTCGGATCTCCGACGCACATCCTTAGTCGCACAGGCCTCCCTGAATGTCATGACACAACCACTCCCCAGGCTCACACCTACAATCCCATCTCCGTATCTCCCCAGTAAATCAACATGCGACGAAATCCCTTCACCAGGTATATAGAAGTTGATGATAGCTTGTCTCTTCATTTTCTCCTGATCCGGGAACAAGATATTAATCAATTCACTGCCTATTCTGCCTCTCTGGGCTTCTGCCCGGATGATCTGCTCGACTGCACGCAGAAGATCATGGAGAATGGATGGGAATCCTTGTGTCCCGGTACCAAAGAGCATGACCTGATTAGCCCCATCGAGGAAATACATAGAAGTGAGGGTTTCAAGAAGTGTTTCCTCGAGTGATTCTGTGATTTCCCAAGAGGTTGCAGAAGAAGACGAAAGAGGAGGTGTGAAGAGATATAGTCCAGGAATATTCGGCATGGTATGTGTCGCACTGTTAGCTAGTATGGATTGGGACTCCGATCCAGGTGAAAATGTTTCAGAAGCGGTGGTTGAGTTTGGGGTAAACAATCCGCTATACTCGTACTCTGCTTCGGCACATGCATCGTCCGCAGTGGGAATGATAACTTTGAGCCTGATTCGACTGGTCGGGCGATCAATTGAACCAGTCCGCTTCCTCTTCAAACTTGAGCCACTGGAGGATGACAATGGGTCTGCTAGCAGTGACATGGCCGTGCATCTCAAAGTCACGGCCCGCCCCCAACCGCCGTTCAGATCTTCACTTAACTTTCAACCACCACTTGCTCGCAATGCATCTCTCCCCCTCCGCCCCTAATCCTGTTCGTATTTTTTCCAGAGAAATTTATCATAATATTTTATTGAGTGTTTTTCTAGATGACGCTCAAACGCATCCGGCGAGAGCTTGCAGACCTCCAGCGGGAGGATCTTGGTGCCATGACTCTTTCTCTCATCTCAGACTCGAACCTCTTTGTCTGGAAAGGTGCAATTCCTGGCCCAGAAGGAAGCCCCTACGAAGGTGGGGTGTTTGGGATAGATATCAAGTTACCAGACGACTACCCGTACGTTTGTTCGTTTGTTGTTGCTTAGTCGCCTCACATGATCATATGTCCTTGTTTTCCTGCGAAAAGATTTACGGCACCAAAGGTTACCTTTTCAACGAGGTGAGACAATTGAACTAAGGACACCTGGTCGGAATATGCCTGACTTGTGTTTGGTTGAAGGATATACCATATGAATATATCCGAGAATGGGAGCATTTGCATCGATATCCTGAAGAGTTCCTGGTCTCCGGCTTTATCCCTGTTTAAAGTCATGCTTTCTCTAAGCTCACTACTCACAGATCCTAATCCTAGTACGTATAAGCTCTACTTACAACTTCAGGTCTATCACTGACGCATACCGTTGCAGGAGATCCATTAGGTTAGTCATATCCTTGTTCGCCTTCCGAGATCCTATCCTAACCGCCTCTGCTCTAGTACCTTCTATCGCAATGCTTTACGTCCGTGACCAAGCGAAACACGACGAAACAGCACGATTGTGGACAAAACTCTACGCCCAACCTCACTTACTCCAACCTGTCCAGCCAATAACACAAGCACCCACCGCCACTCCAACCGTTCTTCACCCATCAACTCGTCACCCCCACCAACACGCTCACTCAATCGTGCCTGGTCACTCAGTAAATTTTTCTTTCCCATCACATACAACACATACAACAAGCAGAACACGCGGTGGCGGCGGCAGCAGTGGTGGCCGAATACCACCTGCGCTTCCGGTTCATCCACTTCCAGAACCTTCTCGAGTGTCCAATAGGCCACAACGGCAGTTACAGGAACATGTCATTACGATTGATTCTGATTCGGAAAACGAGCGCCCTTTGAGGCGACCGCGGGTGTCTCCTAAGAGAAGAAGAGAAGAGTCAGAAAGTGAGGTAGAAGGGCTGGTATGTTCAGACGCGTCGAGTACGCGTGGTGACAGGAGTTTACGCAATACGCGGAGAAGATTGAATCGTCCCGTAGACGAAGAAGTTATTGTTATTGACGATTAATTTGATTTGTAGAAGTTACATTGTTTATCTCCTCCCCCTCCATTGTTTTTTTTTGTTTTTCTTTCATGGAATTGTTTGTAGCATATCCCGGTCAATTCTTCTGTACGACGTGCCAGTACATGTATATTCTACGCACGGGTCACCAAATACGAACCAGAGATATCAGTCGTCAAATTGTTATCGTTGCCATCTATTCTACAAAGGTCTACACTTGTTCATCCCATTCACCCTCCCACTCTTTCACTGTCCTCAACGCCTTCAGCTCCCAAGGTTTAACATGATGCATTACTACCGTCTCCCAATCAATTAAGTCTTCATCCTCCTTATGGTTATTGTGTCCTGGAGGATCATGAAACCCTGGCTTATCGCTTATAATCGTCGTATCTCCCGCCCACTCACTGATCCACATCCCCATGATAACGTCATCGCTCGGAAAATGCACATGGTGGGCCAGCTTGATCTCTGGGCTAGCTAACCTCGATACAAGGTGCGACGACATGAGGAACGCGAAGCCGATGGGGTAGTGGTACCATTCGCTTCCTCTAAACTCGGATGGCTGGAAGACTTTCTCGTCTTCTTTGAGCACAGTGGTCTCGTCGTCAACTAGGTTGGCAACGAAGTGGACTTTGTGGTCGTTTATCTGCGACCATAGGATGCTTTCCTCGCGTGGCTTGAGCTTGGGGTGCATAGCGTGCATTCGAAGAGCGAGGGCATGCAGCCTGACAAAGGCGTCTGTATCGAGACTGAGGAAGTAGTCGTACGTAGACCTGTGAGCTTCTGCAGCCCATCTAAGTATTCTCCACCTCTTTTCTCCCATCCTCCTTAGATCTTCGATCATATCCAACCGGAGTATATCACGGTACTTATGAATCTCTTCCATAACTAAGAAATCATCGTGTTGCGAAGATGGTGGGGAATACCCCATTATGAATCTATATTGGAATCGGACAGCAGTAGTTGGAACATTGGATAGGATGTAGTCACGAATGGCCTGTCTTTTGATAAAGTCTGAAGGATGTGTCACAATGGCTATCCGTAAGACGAACGGTTTAGAACGAGTAGGCTCTGAATTAAGCCATTTGGGCCGTTTTGAAGGTGAAAGGCTGAAGAGACTTGGAGAAAGTGTATCCGTTGGTAGTGCAAAGTCAATATCAGAGTAAGAGTTGTACTGTGCCGGCTGAGGTTCAGGCACGGGGTCTTCAGTCGTTGAGACGGCGTGAAGGGAAGACTGAAAGCTGAGGTAGAGAAAATAAAGAGAAATGAGAGCAATGAAGCTAGTAGCAAAGAATGAAAGTCGTCTGCTCAGCATCATCATGGCATAAGACGGAGAGCTTGAACAAAAATTAATACCGTAACAGACGCCGGTGTCGCTAAGGCTATACTTACACCGGCCCGGTGAACTTCACCA
>CEMT01388285.1:588-10984 GCA_900068985.1 Pterula multifida
TGGTGGCAGAAAGAAAGACTGATTTGTGAGATCACGCGCAGTCGCTCGGCTGGACTTTGGTCCTGCCTCATACTTCGACTGAACCATCACAATTACATTTATTCTAGGAAGAAAAATAGGAAGTGTAGAACTAGAACTTTCTAGGTAAAATGATAGGATTGAAGGGAGTCAATAGAAATGATTGATAAGATATTGTTTATGTCTTTGAGATAAGATAAGATATCAAAGGAAGAACGTGAAGTCAAAAGGAACATGTTCATGACATGACATCTATGAAACTGCCGAGCCTGGTGCTGACTCCCAAGGAAGCACAAGCTGAGCCATATGACAGGGAAGCGGGAAATGTTAACCTCATTGATACCTGAAGGCCTGAAAGCTTCCTTCTGCGATATCGTAACACATGGCAACCGCGAGGAAGTTATCATGATTCTGTAGATTCAACTTAGCTCTGTATTTCAGTCACAAGTAAGTTGTCAATGATATAAAATTGTAATCCTTGGAGGACAAACTAGTAGATCTAATCGAAAAATATGACGACTGATCGTAAATCAAAGGAATTTAAAGAAAAGTACTAAGAGCGATGTAGCAGCAGGGTTGAAATCAGTTAATGATGATTAAATAATCACGAGAGGGGTCTTGTGCCAGACACTATATGTGCTTGGCAACACCAACGAATATGGGATAACCATCTGCTTAGAACCAGTTCCATCCAATCGGGAACCTTCCTGTGGTTTGTCCAGCGGTAACATAGCTAAAAACTGCAGGTGTCCTGATGAAATTATGCTCTCGGATTAGAAAGTGATTGAATATTGATTGACTGAGAGCACGTACATATCGATATCATTGAATGCACAACCCGCGCAACTAGAAAATCATATTGTTATGAACTAAGAAACATTGGAATGCATAATTCCTTACCGGTCCACAACTATCAGCGAAGTATTATATTGAGCATGAGAGATGTTCAAGGAAGGTCGAGACGACAGACTTACTCGTGACATCAGTGGGTGCTTGACCGAAGAAACCCCAGAGCCAGATCTTCCTGCCACAGATGGTGTTATGGTTAGGATTACCATCGACTGCAGTAGAGCTAAGGGGTTGGTTGACCATATGGTGTTAGGTGCTAATTCAGAAGATACGACAGTACACCTTACTCATAGAGACCAGCAGAAACAGCGACAACCCAAGCATTATTGTCGTAAAGGCCACCACAAGCAGTGAAACCAGTTGAAATATCGTAGCCAGTTCCTGTTATCGTGCCATCTTAGTCTGTATCCTTTAACGAGATTCAAAAAACCAAAGCATACTGACCGTCACCGAAGCTGTCTCTCTTGTAAGCAACCGTGGCATTCTTTATTTCCTCCAACGCAACCTCTCTGATTTCATGCATCTCCTTTGTAGGAGGACCTGAAATAGACGGTACATTGGGGGGAATAGGAATAGTTGCAGCAGCAACAGCTGAGACAAAGCCAACGAGGGCGATAGAAACGGTAGTGAAGTTGACCATTAGTAAGAACAGGATTTGAGAGCAGATAGCTGAGCAGTGAGATTGCAGCGAATGTAGGATATGCTAGTCTTCGAGGCTCTTTATAGTTTTTATGGCGCTAACCTTTCAAGTTTCATGCTAAGTTCGGGGCAAGGGTCGACCTGAACAGAACAAACGCAGAAAGAGCACGCTCAATGTGATTCTCCAGCGTTTGCGTGGGGATATTGATTTGAAACAATTGTTCCAGGGCGGAGTAAGCTTCAATATCAAATTTTGAGAAATCCCCTTGCGTTTTTTGCTACCAGTGTTCGTGGACTCGATTAAAGCGGTAAACGAATAGATCAATAAAACCGCGGCCACACTTCTAGCTGACCCGTACATTAGCAGTGGTAAAACGGAAAAACCATCATATCTGCGTAAATCTGACTGGGAACGAAGTCGTAACGAAATCTGGCACAACGTAGCCAACCACAATCAGACTTCGGTCGATTTCGCTGGCGTCATTATCAGAGCTGGTTAATGCTTCCAAGTCTGCTTGATAATTTGCTGACTGGTGATGCAAAACATACTTATTTCGGCTAGAAGAGAGGGGGAAACGAGGCCAAGGGTGGCAGCAAAATGGACATCACCTGTCTAAAACGGTATCAAATGAATCGATGAAAACCGAATATATTGAACGGTCCTTCAGTAGTACTGGAGGATTCTCAGTAGAGATTCAATATTCATCCATTAGCGCCCCTAAAAAAATGGCATTAATGTTGAAGCGCCCCAAAAGGTTGTACCAACGTCATGGTCTATAAATAACTCACTAATGAGAGATTCAGCTTAGCGTAGAACAACTCCATGTGCTTTGTTGCCTATGATCCATGCTAAGCGTGCTGCGGGATAAGAAAGCCATATCGACAAACAATATCTTCACGAACCCGATCCATTGTCTGCAGGAATATCAACCAGGTTACTGCGTAGTATTGAGTTTGATTCGAACGCTTGTTGTCACAGGATAGCACCTAAAGTTGCCTGGGCCACGACGATGCGTATCTCGGATGAGCTTCCGCTGCTAGTAGCAGCGGCTATCCTCGGTTATGCACATACTCACAAGTTAGCTTTTTCCATGGAGAATTATAAAGGGCATTTACTTAAATCACAGGTCGAGATGATTCCATGGTGTGATGACATCTCTTCACATGATAGAATCAAGGGGGAAATATATTCCACTGAGTCCTGCATTGGCCCAACTTGATGTAGGATCCCGCAAAGAGTTAGAATCCCTGTAGACCAAATGTGTTATTTGTCAACAAATCAATGGAAGAGAAAGTTCATCGCACTCAACAAATCCATATGAACATTTTGGCCTCAGAGGTGCATCCTATTCGCTCAAAGAGGTATGCCGAGCACAAAGAAAGAGGTCCCGCAAAAGCCGGGCTACAGAACAACTACAACGTCCACAAGAAATAGTTTCCGCGAAAATGTATCGAACAAACCACAAGAACTCGCCTCTCACTCACCTAAATCCCCAGAAAAGAAAAGGGCTGTGCGAAGCCTCTGCCTAATAAACCCTTAAATGCGGAAACATTTACTCGCATGTAATCGAAAATTGCTGACTATTTGCAAGAACGACCTTACGTTCACGAGCTATTAGACGCCTACTTGTTCGCTAACCCATTCCGGTACAGATTCCGAAGCGAGCAGCACCGAGGGCGCTCTCTTGTAGTCATCAGCTTGATTTTGGCTGCTTTCTAATGCAATCAGAGGACGCACGAACACGCTCTCTACCGGTACTTGAACATCAGGAACGCAGTGTTAGAGGGTATTGAGCGCCAGCCGTCAATATTCCCCTACGGTCGATGTGGATGGGGTTGTGGAGAGGTGGTCATGTTTGAAACCTTGACTAGATAGTCTTCGCTCCGCGCCAGGGACCTCAAATATGCACGATGGCCGTAAAGGCCGAAATACTCGGCGTGAGCCACCCTCGTCTTGGATCACAGCATGTCCAGAGATCTCTAGCACCAAGATAGATAGATGTACCTCATTCCTGACTGGTCATGGAAATCCTCAGGTAATCTGTTATCGAAACATTGACAATGATGAGTCCTGGTATAATACGAATTTAACCAGCTCCTTGAGGCTAGCATAAAATAGATCGATAATTGATATTCTACAGTGGCGCCAAAGCTAGCGCGGAGAGCCTTGAAGAAGTGTAAGGTCAAAATATAGGTAGCTTGATCTCTGCGAAACCCAAGGAGTCACTTGCAGAGGTCTATTGAATATCGCAATACTACCAGTACTGATCGGAGTTTTCTGTCATATGGACGATCCTGTTGTTCGCTAAAAAATCATCACTAGTCAATCCGTGTTTCATGAATAATACCAGAGAGAAACCATCAGATACTGTAGGACGAATACGAGAAGTTTGCGTACAGCTTTGAGCATGGATCGTATGTCCTGCTTTGCATCGACTCTAACTTTAATGGGTTCTCCTGTGAAACCCAACCCCACCTCAGTATGAGATAAAAGCTGGTGATGGACCGCGGGGGTCTCAGTGATTATGAAGCGGGAGATTCTTTCCTCCTGTTCAAGTGTTACATCTAACCTAGAAACAAAAATAGATACACCACCGAAGACGAGATATAGCCGCTGTGATGAGACACAAAATTTCCAAACTTGCAAACCAAGTGAGAATGCTTAGGCTGCTGACGAACACCCTAGTCGGATACAACAGGGCGCTACTTCAATTCCTCGAGTATTACCGGAGAGGCGACGGTGTTTGCGGAACCATGGGATCCATAGACAAATTTCCGCTCCTGGCAATGCAATAAAAGACAGGGAAACGAGGACAAACAATTATGATATAGTCCAGGTGATGACGAAAGTGCAACGAACACGAGCAAGAGATCGGGCATGCGTGTATTGTGGTTGCAGGAGAGCGCGGCCGTACGAACTCGTACTAGAGGTTTGGTTTTAGGGTTTCACAATGGTCGAAAAACATGCTTGAGATAAGGTGCCAGAACAGAAGATCGAAGAGCGACAATTATAATTCAGCTCTAACCCTACATAGATACAAGTGCCTAGACGCAATACATGAAAGAATAAGACCGTGACGCAGGACTATCATAGAGTCGGAATGCCCTCATTGGTGGAGGCACTTCAGACGCCTCGGAACCGTGATACAGCAGATCTTCCTCTCGGCGTTGACTGAATGCGTTGGTCAAGATATGTTCAAGACTAGGTCGTATACGTGTATCGTTATGGTCTGCAAGAAACTCTTGAGGTGGACGGGATTCAGCGAGCTGGGGCTTGTAAGGCATCCGAAAGCCGAAGAAAGATTCTACAGAGGCAAGCCACTTGAATCTGCGAGTGCGATTGTTTGGGAGATATTCAAACGGATCTTGTAGAAAAATACGGTATTCTTCCTCCCTGATATTCCAATCACCATCATATCGATCGTGGCAGGTGAAATCATCATTGAGGACAGGGCCTGTCCATTCCTTGCGCTTTCCTTGCTTTTTCCGGCACTTGAACACATAACAGACAGAAAGGGCGAAAATCGCAATAAAAGCGACTCCAAATACGATGATAACTTCAGGATGCACAGAGAGACGTATTGCTTCACTGGTTGATGGAGACGGTGAGGAAGAAGTAGCGATGCGAGTTGACGATAATAATGACGCTGCGTTTGATAAAGATGTAGCAGACTCCTGGAGTGTTGTGATGTGAAACGTATGAATAGAGATAGTCGTAGTACTTGTGAATGATAGATGTGAGGAGTTAGGTGTACTAGTAGTTGAAGAATTCGCCACAGTCTGCGACGCGGACATGGTGGGTCGCAGCCAAGTTGGGCTCAACCATCGTGATCGCGTCTTCGCACATCGTGGCCAAAATTTGACATGAACCACCATCCCACTCTACCAACTCCTCCACAATGGTCGACTCAATCCCTACCTCAACAACACCTTGCCAACACCTTCTACACCTCATATTCGTCTCATTACGCACAGGCGTATTCATATCTTCCTGCTCAGCACCAGCAACAATCGGGGGGAACGAATAGTCTTGGATATACCTACTCGTCTACCCATGCACCCTCTGCTTCATCATCAGGCGGCTCATATCTTCAAACCAGCCAGAATTCTCACTCACAAGCACATGGAAAATCGTACGATTTACCCAAAAGAGGGTCTGTACCCACCGGAAGCTGGTACCAACCTGGTACATCGAGATGCACATATAAATCATGTTCTTTTACCGGCTCTCAGAAATCTGTCGAGATACACATGATGGATCGTCATCTCATCTATCCGCCTGGATACAAGGAACAGAGTAAAGGATGGGACGCTGATCCTAGTTTGAAAGGGTAAGTTTAGACGCAACCGCTCCTTCGCAACATCTTATCTCAGAGAAATTCTCATCTATTCTATAGCAAGTCTATCTCGATTCAAGGGACTTCCATTGTTCTCGACACACCCGAATCTATCGACGCCTGGATAGCAGAACGCAAGAGACGGTGGCCCAGCACCACAAAAGTCGCGGAGAAGAAGAAAAGATGGGAAGAAGCGATTGAAAGGGGCCAACTTACCCCTGCGGAGGCCGGATTCGGACCGCGAAAACGACAGAGGATGGATCACCAGCGAAATTCTCATGAATCGAGGGGAAGACCACGCGGAAGGGGCAGAGGTAGAGGACGTGGTAACAGTGATTCCGGCTGGAGTGGCAGAGGACGAGGACGAGGGCGAGGAGGGGGGTATATGCCAACTAGTATTGCATATAATTCCCCTAGTCTCCACCCTAAGCCTACGGTGGTTCCTTTGGAGGTTGATACGTCCTCGTCTTCGGACGACGATGACGACGACGTCCCGAAATCCATTTCTTCCAAATTAGCACCTCCGCACGTTCCCGAGCCAAAACCTCCCAAACCGTCACTTCTACCACCCAAAAGACCACCCCAAAGGCAGCCAAAAGAACCCCTACAGAACCATTTTTCTCCCCGGAGGAATCTGTTGCAGCAGGTAAGTTTTTATTCCCACATTTTTCCACCACGTTCCAGCTGTGTGCTGATTTCCTCGACTCTAGTTGTTACTTCCGGAGGTCCGCATGACGATTTCGAACCTGTCCCAGGCGATCCGTTTCCTTGTAGACAACGATTTCCTGGAAGGCGTGGAACTGAGACCAGGAGAAACAGCAGACCGGTTAATAGACGTCATCCAGCCTGAGCCCTCTTCCGACTCAACAGGGCCTATATAACTAAGTGCTTTCAGCCTGTTTCGGACTATCCTACTATGTCTGTACCATGAAAGACCGACGCTCGTGTTTCCAGCTTTCTCCTATGTGTATATATGTATATATATCTTCCTATACAATAGACATATAGATAGTCAGTAACTAGGTACTCAATCCACATCCGATGGACTACTCCACAACCTGTCCCATCCTTCCTTTGAGAATTTATCAAGCCTCCTCATCGTCCTGTCTTTTCCCAGAACCTCGATTGTATCGTGTAGCGGAGGACCATCCTATCAAAGTATGTATCGATAAGAAAACTAGATCGACAAGGACAAGAAGAGAATTTTACCCTGACGCCTGTGAGCTGGAATCTTAATACCCTGAGAAAGATTCCCCGGGATACCGAGACGCTTTCCATTGCTTTCTGAATGAGTAAATGCACCTCAGCGGTAGAAGCGAAAGAGGTAGATTGTGTGATGCATTCTTTTGTACAGGTGACGACCTGACCTGGAAAGGTTCCGGCGAGGGTGAGACTGGAAGGCGCAAGGGAGGTAGAAGCGGCACCTACCTGCGTCATCAGCATTGATCTGACTCAATGCCCCCCTCATATCCTCAGGAATGCTCTTGTAATCGGGGTCGCTGAAGAAATATGATCCGTACTCCACCACATCCTTCAGTCGAGTCACCCTAGGTGATAGGATGTGCACTACCCGTCGAAGATAGTTATGATCCAAGGTATGTCTATAATGAATATATATAAACAAAGCTGATTGGACTTCGAGTAGAAGAGAAGGACGGCTAAGAGATAGAGGCATGGGACATACAGTTCATGGTGGGGTATGGTCTCCTTGATGATGAGCCCCAACTCATCTGCCAAGGCGCTCTGCCTATCTGGATGATCAAGTGACTTCATGAGATAGTGATGATTAAGGTACTCCAGTTTCTTCGGGTCAAGAACAGTGCGGCGATGAGTAAGGGCAGACACATCAAACTGCGGAGAAGGAAAGTCAGCTGGGATATAGCTGAAAGTGCATTTCGGACTTCCTCACCTGCTTGATTAACTCATCCAAAGTAAATGTCGCAGTGCTATCTGGTGCTTGGTTCACAATAGCGGGAGAGGGCTGCATGGATCCAGAACCAGCTCCAGGGTCCTCATATGTCGCCCCCCAGCCTGTTAGTGCCAACCAGTTCAACACAGCTTCAGGCTCCCATCCTTCTTGCTGCAAGAATGAAGATGAAAACGGGCTCGAAATGAACACGACCATGAGAAGTCTACGTACCATGTAATCATTCACAAAAGCTCCTTGTCCTCGTTTGGACATTTTGCTGCCGTCCGCATTAAGAAGGATGGGTATGTGGCCAAATTGAGGAGGTTTGAGGGATAGACAAGCATAAAGATCCAGATGTAGCGGAAGCGATGTCAACCATTCCTGTACAGATGAACAGCGTCAGTAGCGTTACTCCGGAAGAACGAGAGCGAGGATGGTAGGGAAAAGGATAGGCGGAATGAGTGGAAATGATTGACCACTTACCTCTCCACGTAGTACATGAGTAATTCCCATCTCATGGTCATCCACAACCGAAGCAAGATGGTATGTTGGAAACAAGTCCGTCTTGAGTAAAATGGGGTCCGTAGGTAGAGACAGATGTGCGTCCTTCAGCTTTCCAAAAATGAGGTCAACAGGTTGAGGTCGTTCAGGAAGCTTTTCGTTCTACAGGATAAAGCAAAATAAGCTTTCCACCGGTGCTCCAGAAAGGACGAGACGATGCGACCCACATTCAGCCGGATGACATGTTGCTCCCCAGCCCTAACTTTTCTCGCAACTTCTTCGTCGGTAAGATGCAGGCATGCTTTATCGTAGGTCTCATTTGAGCCTAGCCTCGCTAGCTTCTCGCGAACATCAGACAACCTATCTTTGGAGCAGAAACATCGGTACGCGTGTCCAGACTATCCTTGCGGTCCAGGTATTAGCAAATGGATATGAAGCGATCCGGCCAACTTACATCCAATAGTTTTTTAGAGTAATGTATGTAGAGATCAAGTCTCTCTGATTGGATGTATGGGCCGAGTGACGAATTTGCACCAGGACCTAAGTCGATGAAGCGAGGGTTAAGCGGGAAGGAATGTAACGCAGAACGACTTCAACAGGACCAACCATAATCATAATTTAATCCGGCCCACGCAAGACTGTCCCTGATATTACCAACATATATCGGATTTGATCTTTCCTAGCAACTGAGGCAGTGAGCTCAAATTGTTCCCGAATTCCGCTCATGGGACGACCAAAACATACCCTATCCGTATCTTCTAGCCGTAGGATCCATTTACCACCACGTTTTCGCGAGTAAAGGTGGTTAAATAATGCAGTTCTGAGACCACCTAGATGAAAGGACCCAGTTGGAGAAGGAGCAAACCGGAGCAGTGCCATAGTCTGGTTCAAGTGAGGACAAGTTGAGCCAGATCAGGAGAAGAGAGCTGCGAACCACGTGATCAGGTGCTTCGAGCTCAGCTCGCCAATCTTTCCACCCAGTCACTTATGCGATGTTGATACAGAGCTAGGATATGACAAAAATAACAAGATACATCTAGAGACCACAACGGCAAAGTAATAAAAAATGTGACGCATTAACATGTCTTGGAATATAGCCCAAGTAGGCCTTGCCCGAACGAAGGATGAAAGAAAGTCGAAGTTAGTCCGAACGAAAGATGAAAGCAAGTTGAAGTTAGGAGGATACAGTCATATAACACCTTGAAACAGATTACAGATAAACGAGAAAGAAAGCCAGTCCAGAGCAAAAGGAGTGAGCACCGAAGCGAGAAAATCTTTTCCGGGTTGAGCGAAAAAGATCGAAGAGAGACGCCTCTTGGTCCCCTGGTAGCAAAACACATGATCAATTCCAACACCCATCTCCATCGTCCCTCCCCTTCAGCATCTGTGGATCGCTAGGATATACACCACCATCGGGCATGGCTACAGTACCATCCTCATATGGCGTACCCACGCCTGCAGATCCAGATCCAACCAGAGTAGACGAAGGAGAGCTCGTGTAAGCGTACCCGTTAATATTGTATGGATACCCATGCGGGATGTTCTGCTGTTGCTGCATCATTGGCATCCGCTGGTGGATAGAAGGCGGCGGTTGCAGCGATGACGAAACCGTAGCAGCTTCCATCGCTGATGCGAGATGACTGGTATGCTGATGATGATAATGCATCCCAATCGGGTGGCCATACATGTCGTGTTGATGACCAGCAGAAACCACCGAAGGATCCGGATAATGCCTTTGTTGTTGAACAGCAACAGCAGGTATTATCCCTGGACTAGTTCCGGCGATACAAGGACCAGGGCTGTTGCCGGAAAGAGTCGAGACAGGACTGTGACTAGCCAGAGTCACACCTGGACTATTGCTTCCCATCGTCAGGTCGGACGGACTTGCGCCAGCATGTTGCGTCCCGTCCACCTGTCCACCGCCCTCTCTGGTAGGCATCTCCGAGTTGGCCGAGTTTTCGCTTTTCCTCCAGAGGCTGTTCCTCGAGAATGGGTAAAGTGGCACGCCAACCTCGAGCGGCTGTGTCTGAGCGGTCATTCGAACAATCTCACGCATAAGACCTTGGAGGAGTCTCTCCTGGCGACCTGATCCGGCAATGATGAGCTACGAAGCGAGTAACGCAGAAGACGAGGACTTACTGCC
>CEMT01388296.1:5226-16522 GCA_900068985.1 Pterula multifida
ATATCTAATGAACGGAGCATAGGTGCCTTCGTTGGGAAGAGAGCCAAGCACTCATTCAATGGGCTCCTCTCCAGACAAAGATGCAGCTCCATTAGTCGAGCTGGGTTGAATAGCGTAGGCATCACATGCCACAGATCTCTACCCGTACCGCCAGCTATATGCGAGGTATCTATTCGGATGTCGAGGGGGCAATTCTTGCTCCTAGCCATCATCTCTAGAAATTTGCTCTATCGAGAAAATGGTATACCAGCCCAGAACTGCGCGCAGTCAAGGGCTGCAGCACGCTAAGTCCGGCATACTGCTGTCAAGTCAACACGTCTTTTCCAAGAGAGGGGGCGATATGCTTCTCTTTGTTCTGCGATGCTGAGGCCCAGACGCTTTAATGATGACTTGCACGCCTCGACAAGAATCAGAGAGAGCACTTCGGAAGGAAGAATAGATGTGTCCGAGTATTGGTTCTGCAGGCTTTTGAGCTCGCACACGTATTTTCGACCTTTGATACATGACTGGCAATTRTCCTGYGTGCTTGTTTGCGTGAATTCGTMGGCAATTTCTAGCTTGATATCCGAGACTGGGGCGAAACAATGATGCATGATTCAACAACAACAGAAAACTAGTAAGAGAATGGATCATTTGGGTAGTTGTCAGGACAGGATCTAGTGAGCATGAAGTACCTTTTGTTCCAATACAAATGGGGGTGATGATTGCAAGAGGCTGCAGGTCAAAAAGCGAGTGAGCCCCCTATCTGCTATGGAGTCGTCACATGATAACAACTGCCGCTTCTGCCAGGCTCTGACTCCGAATTCGGTAGAAATGGCAACGATACACAATAAAATCGTCCATGTGATGAATGGAGTAGGCTGATAAAATTGACTTGGAGCAATGGAATTGAACAGATCCGTAGTCACTGTCTGGAGTGCCATTGAGACCAGTCTACCAGGGTTTTCACACGTTTTACAGCGCAGATTGATAACTCTATTATGCTGTGTTGCGTCAGATAAGTATGACAGTATATTGGTCTATCGTATATACGGGACATAAGGAACATACGGCTTCTATTCTGGGTCATCTTCCCTTGGTTCGTGCCATTCGATGCACCCGAAGCCAGGAACGTCCTTCAGAGCCTCCACGCACTTCCGATCGAACTGGCTCCCAACATGCTTGAACATGATTGAGTCGATTGGAAGATCGTGGCTCAACCTGTCTATCAGCATGTTTTTGATGGTCTGATACCCCTTGCGTGACAAGCGTTTGTAGGCAAGGCAAATATTTTCTATGATAAGGGTGTGGAGTGATGGAAGGAGTAAGGGCCTAGAGGGAACATCGGCTTGAAACGCTTGTTCTCGCGCTTGTTGCTGTTGACCATGACTGTCATTTGATCTCGCCTGAGTTTCCTTTTTCGTCTGTTCAGGGAGATGATCATCCGGAGCCCCCAGTTTACTAATCACTTCCTCGACAAGGGGGCTAGTAAGATGCACGCTGGATATGCTTGGGTGTCTCTCCAAAAAAGGGATGCAGGAAGGGAAGTCGCTCTCGTCAACGTAGCTTACCAGGAGCGCGACTGACAGCTTTTGCAGCCCGCTCACACAGATCCACCTCAAGAGAGATTGTGGCTGGTCGTGGAGATGCAATGAACCAGTCACTCCATCACCTGGTAGGTGTACGTCGATATCTCCAAGGGAAATATGGATCTCCATCTTGGTATAAGCGCGAATGGGACGGTGAGGCGACAGTCCCCAACAGTGAAAAAGGTAAAGCCAGATTTTCTCCTGAACTTCATCAATCGCCTCACCTCTCCGCATTCTATGAATGGCCACCGTCGTCGTCGTAGGATGAGAGATCAAAGAGTACAGGAAGTAGCACTGAGTAATATCATCGGTGATTGTACAAGCTTCCAGAAAATCAAGGTGAATTCGATTTTCCTCCAGAGTGCCAACTGAAGCGGATCTGAGGCCAAGTGTTCTGCTCAGCGTGAGTTTGCGTAACTTTGGCGAATTCTGGAGCAGCGTGCAAAGAACAAAATCGGATAGCGGAGTAGTACCTAACAGGATTAGGGTGATGAGATTTTGAGGAATAAAATGACCCTCTTCGATTTGGCTCCAAGGAACATCGCAGGAATAAAGTTCGAGATGCTGCAGGACGGGCTTGGAACAACTGAAAATATGGAGAGGAAGGTAAATGATGGTCATGATGTGCTGGCTTGTTGCGATATAGGCTGCAAGACTTAAGAGACGAAGAGCCGGTGCATTCTCCTTCGGAAAAAAGTCCATACACTCAGATAATAACCCCTTGTCCAGAAAGAGATGTAGCTCCATCAGTCTGGTTGGTTCTAACAACMTAGGYATYGYATRAAKGAGCKMTCCATAAGCATCGASCACATGSTYCTCTGATATCCGGATCTCGAGAGGACAGCCCTTGCTCCTAGCCATCATCTTGGGAAATTTGCTCGATGTAGAAAATGGTATACAAGACCAGTATTCCGCGCAATCCAAGGCTACAGCACGCCAAGTCTTGCACACTGTTGTCAACTCCACATGTCTTTCCCAGGAAACGGGCTCGTACGCTTCTGCTGAGCCAAGACGGGGTGGTCTCTTCGATACTTCACACCGAGTCGCCTCCACCAGAATTTGGGCAAGGATTTCAGGAGGAAAAATAGATGTGTCCGAGTAGCGTTGGTTATGGAGACTTTCCATGTCTTGCAAGTAGCTTTCCACCCTTGAGATATGACTAACAATTGTCACCAGTGCTTGTTTACGTGAACCGCAAGCAATTTTGAGCTTGATATCTGGGATAGGTATAAAAAATGGATCCATAATTCTGCAATGAAACATTGGTAAGTGGCAAGGCAGGATGAATGGTGGGAGAAACTGAAAATCTTGTTCGTATGACATACCTAATAATCCAAGGCAACTATAAAAAATGACTCCAGCGTAACTGTTTACCTGAGCGTAGGGTGACTGGCCAGAGGCAGCAGAATTGAATGACGCTCAAGTTCTTGAAGCTCGAATTGCAACTCTCAATGGGACGGTCACATGATAATAGTCGTACCTTCTGGGAACTGCCTTTGTTTGGGCCATCTCGCATACAAAGACCTGGCTCTTGGACGGAGAACGCCAATGCATCCATGAAGCAACATCTGGGGTCCCTTATGTGCTCTAAAGGGCAGGGGTACGTACTAGAAACGTGCAGAATGCTTAGTGGCATAGCGTTTGCGGAAATATATCGAATGAGATACTAGTGCAGCAGAACGGTGAGCACTGAGAACAGGCACAACAATGGGGCTACATATTTCTTAGTATAAGCAGTGGCCTCATGGCACCATACAAGTCTAGGACTCTGAGTAAACTACGAAGTTGTGCTGGGTGGAGCGGGGGGTGCAAATAACTTGGAACAATGGAAAACAGACCCATAATTCGGAAACTATAAATACTCTGGAGTACCGCTGAGACCACCCTGATACCGTGGCTCAGACTGAGGATACCGCTCTGCCTTGTTGGGTAACCATGAAGGTTGTGTCACATGTGAAAGTATATTGGCCTATCGTATACCTCCACATAATCTACGCCCCCCATTCCGGATCCTCATCACTGTCGATACAGTCTCTGTCCCACTCAACGCAGCCTAATCCAGCAACTTCCTCCAGAGTGTCCACAAACCTCCAATCGAATTGAGAAGGCCGCTTAAAAACGATTGAACTGATTGGGACGCCGTAGTTCCACCTGTCGATCACCATGTTCTCGATAGCCTGATACTGCTGGGACGACAAGGGTCCGTTATAGGAAAAGAGCACATTTTCCATTGTGAGTGTGTGCAACGATGGAAGGAGTAGGGTTCTAGAGGGAATATCCGCTTTTGAAGTGCGATCTTGGGCTCGTGGCTTTCGACCAATGCTGCCCTTCTGAATCAGTCTCAACCAGGTTCTCTTTGTCGTCTGTTCAGGGAGATGATCATCGAGAGCGCCGAGAAGATCGATGCAACCCTTCACATCTGAGTCTTGGAGACGCACGCTGGATATGCTCGGGTGTCTCTCAAAGAAAGGTATCCAGTCTCGGCCAGGACGGTGTCTACTCTGGATGGAGGACACAACTGCCAACTGTTGTAGCCCACTCACACAGATCAATCGCAAAAGCGCATTGGAATCACTGTCCTGGAAGTGACATGAACCAGCCGATTGGTCGCCTGTTAACCACAATTTGAGATCATCATTATACATGTCGATCTCCATCTTGGTGTGATTGCGAATGCGATGCTGAGCCGATAGTCCCCATTGGTCCAAAAGATAAACCAACATTTTGTCCTCGTATTCTTGAGGAAATTGCAGATAATCAGGTATCATGCGAATAGCCACGGTCGTTGTAGGGGGATGGGAGATCGAGGAATACAGTCGGTAGCATTGAGTAATTGTATCGGCGATCGTACAAGCCTCAAGAAAATCAAGATGAATTAGATTTTCCTCTGGAGTGTCAACCAAGGCGCGTGTGAGGAAGAGCTCACGATCTAATGTGAGTGTACGTAGCTTTGGCGAATTCTGAAGAATGGTAAAAAGAACGGATTCGGGTGGCTGAGTGTTTCTCAGAGTCAGACTGATGAGGTTTCTAGGAAGGAAATGCCCCTTGTCTATCGCACTCCAAGGAACAAGGCACGAATCAAGTCTTAGATGCTGGAGGCGGGGTTTGTAACAACTAAAGACATGCAGAGGAAGATTGCTGGTCATGCGGCACTCTGCTGGATCGGCTGCAAGATCCAATGAGCGAAGAACTGGTGCATTCTTCTTTGGGAAGAGAGCCATACACTGATTCAATAGCTCATTGTCCAGAGTCAGATGCAGCTCGACTATTCTCCCTGGTTCCAACAACGTTGGCATCGCATGGAGGAGTTCTCTATGAGCATGGACCACATGCGAACTGTCGATCCAGATCTTGAGAGGAAACATCTTGCTCCTAGCCATCATCTTTGGAAATTTGCTCGATGCCGAAAATGGAATATTAGCCCAAAACTCCGGACATCCGAGGGCTACGGTACGCCAAGCCCTGCATACTGCTGTCAGCTCGACGCGTCTTCCCCAAGAAACCAGGGAATATTCTTCTCTCTCTACCAAGGCATTGTTGTACCGGTGCCCTGATGATGATTTCTGCCGAGACGGCTCAACAATCATAACAAGAATCAGAGAGATGATTTTGGGGGGAAAGTCCGAGATTTGGCTGTGGAGAGTTCTCAGCTCGTGCAAGTACTCCCACACATCTTCGATATGACTACGAATCGTCTCGCGCGCTAGTTCGCGTGATTTCCAGCAGAAATTTCGTTGGAAATCAGTGACAGAGATGGGGGACAGGTATTGGCCCATAGTTCAGCAACGAAACACTAGTGGTGACTGGTAAGTCAGAATCAATGGTTCGACAAGCTGGGAATTAGTTAGCATGGCATACCTACCAATCCAAGGCAACTAGTTGACTCTGGTAAGTGATGGGGAGGGGACAAACAAACCGGTCCAGTACGGACCGCTTCTTGTCGCTACTTCACAGAAACGCGAAGCTCCTAAAAAATGCAGTCGAGGGGACACAGCACATCCTGGGTTGACTTTGACATTCTCCCAATTCCGTTGAACGGGCAGAATACACAGCCAAATCGACCACAGGAATACGACAACTGCCTTGTATAAAAAAACAGGCGTTTCACCGAACAACACCACCGCATCCAGGAAAACCAAATTGAAGAAAAATACATCCAGAATTCTTCGCTACGATAGTATAATAAGCAACACTATTATTGTGTGTATGTAGACAAGTACTAAAAACATTGATGAGTCACAAGAAAGCCACTGGTGAGGAAAGATAAGTAAAAGAATTGTAGTGAGGTGTGCGAGTGCAGAGGAAGAGATCTGGAATGGGATTTGAATACATCAGGATGAGAAAGCACGACAACAGGGAAGGAAAAGATATTGGGCTGGGTAGGAGTGTATATAAACTTACGTACTCGATAAATGTACGGGCAAGAAACAACGTGCACACATCTACTGATGTTGAGATCATCCCAGACAAACAAGAAAGATCCAAAAGGTAGAGAAAATGGAAATCAAGCATCCTGTTCAGGAGCGTCGAACCCATCAACCGAAACGTTCCACTTCCATCGACCTTCTAAGAGTCCATTGGCGGTATCCTGAAGTAGAACTTCATTCCGCATCTGAACATAGACCTAAAGAACGATGTGCACATAAGTCATAATATAACGCGCCAAAAGATGGAGAAAAAGGAAGAAACGTACTGCCTTATCCGTGACTTGCTGCCTAAGCTGCGGAATCCCCTCAGCATCAATCGGGGTCTCAAGCAACTCCGACAAATCTTCCACAGCCTTCTCTAAATCCCTACAAACAAACCGAAGTTCTAAATCAACTCCGTCCCACTGAAAAGAATGCACACACCTCTGGTTAGCCTCAAACAGTTCTTTCATATTTCCCGCCGCAAGATAATACCCCATCGCATACGTCCACTGCAACGTCGTCCGACATCTAACAGCCTCCTCCACAGCTTTCTTCATGAACTGCACCTCAATCCATGTCAAAGTTGACGTCCTCTGAATATCCTCCATCTTCAACTCCGTCTTGATGTGCAAATCCACAGATAGTTTAGCCGATTGCTCATGGTTCGCCCAACGGTTATAGTACTGTAATATCACGAGCGATCAGGTACGAGATGAGTTGTTTGTGGAGAATGGTTGGAGGGGAGAGGATTGGGACGTACGTGGAGGTATCGTTCGAGCGAGGCTCGACTCTTGCTCTGTGCGTCTCTGGCGTCTATACCGGCCTTCTCCTCATATCGGTTACAAGAGTACCATTGTGTGCCGTGCTCAGACCACGGACCTAAAAAGTGCGCATACAATGAGTATATGCAGGCTGTATTACTAGAAAGAGGATGGGACCTACCCATACAGACCCAGCAGAACTCGTGCTTGCATTTCTTGCATGTCATGTGACTGAACAGAAGATAAAAATAGATGATGTCGTCAGAGATGAAATGAACGGAAGAAATAAGCAAAAACAAATGAAATCAACAAAAAGCATCAAAGCAAAGATGAACAAAGAAAGAAAGAAAGAAAAGGATCACGTACTTGCACCCTCCGTTCTTCTCAATTGTACTATGGCAGAGGGGACATTCCTTAGTATTGCTCTTGATCCAATTCGCCGTCTCACTATCGTCTCGACACTTGTTCAACCACATCCTCGCAACATGACACACCAATGGTCTATGATCACTCTCAATAGGACACCCAAAACAATATACATGCTCTTTAATCCCAACCCTTTCTTCAGCGGCAGAAGAAGCCGGTAACCCACGCGCACCACATGACACGATCGGAACAGTAGTCGCGAGAGACGATTTCGTCGAGGCAGAAGGGCACGAGACGGTGTTAGTACAGGATGGATAGGGACAGTACTTGAGTCCCGGGTTAGCAGCGACAAAATCTCGGATGGTCAGCTCGTGGAATCTGTCCCAAGTCAACTTGTCCTCGTCCGACGGAGGGGAATCGGCATGTAAGAGAAGAGACTTGATGAAAGAGTCAGGAACGACGAGGGAACAACCCTCCGCCATACATCGGATAGCATGTTCCTGCTCATCGCGGACCTTGGAAGAGACGTATGCCAACCAGCACATAACACAGAAGGTGTGCTCGCACGACAGCGAGCGGGTCTTGAGATCAGGTGAGTCGTCGAAGCAGATCTGGCATGTGAACCTCTTGGGCTTGGGAGGAGGACGCGGTGGGGCAGGAGGGGTGATGTGGTGACGAGAGGTAATTTTGCTGGCTAAAGATGAAGATTTGTTTGACCGTGTTGAGCGGCGGTTTGATGATGATGACGATGGTTGGATGATGAATTTGGGTTCAGGTTCAGGTTCGGAGGCTGTAATTCCTGCAGAAACAGAGACTGCGGAGGCGTTGTCCATATATTTCTCGATGAGCTTTTCTTTGTTCCATTTCAAGTGACGGAGGAGGAGGGCGGCCATGTCGCGCTGTGTTTCCAGACAGAGGGATTAGTAATGTCCAGCGCAAAAGATAAGGCAACGGGACAAAGGCGCAGTGATAGTAAAAGTAGTATAGTAACTCAAAAATCATGACATGAGGGTGATTAAGAGAAACAAAGGCCACGCCGTTAAGGTCGTTAATCCACGCACAAACAGCACAACAATAACGGCAACGATGGCGACGTGCATACAATTGAGAAAACCACTAACCTCAACGCCAAATATCCCACTGATATGCTCCAATTCAGCATCCATCATCTGCTCTATGTCCACCTGGGACAAGGAGTTGTAATCGACCTCGTACGCTTTCTTCTTCTCCTTGATAGGAATCTTGAAATCCTCATTATCCATATCCATCTCAGAGACAGAATCTACGAAAACAGTCATAAGCACCATAATTTAACCGTAGGTATGCAGCAAAGTACAGGCCTCAAGGACCAGCAAGTAAGTACTTGATACACCAACACAGGGACTTACCTTCATCTTCGTCCATCATATCGTCGTCGTCGTAGTAATACTCGTCATCAGAGTACTCATTATCAGAAGACATTGTGTACTTGACAGTCTCTAGAGCAAAAAGACAAGGGAAGTTGTGAGGTTTGTGTTGGCTTGAGATGTGAGGCTCCTGAGTCAGGAGTTGGTGGTGGTGGTGGTGGGTGGGTTGGTGAAAGGCTGAGTGAGCCTTTTCGGTGTGTGACGCTTCGGCTTTGATCACGGGTTCGAACCAGACCCAGAGCCTACTGGTCCTATTCCGTTCAGCAATTCCACAATTGGGGCCCACCGGCGCATTCAACGTCCAACGTCTGCTTTCATTACTTGTCTCTGTCCTTAGGGCATTGCATGGCCGTCCTGCCGTTGATTTGTATGACGTCCTGCCATTGGAATTGGTAGTACCAGGTTCCAGCCAGTGCTCGGCCCCGCGGCGTGGTCCAAAGCTTCCGTCCAAAGCCACGAACCCTTTATAAATTATAACTCATGGACAACTCGAGGGCGCTGACAACGATGGCGAGATGGCCGAGCGGTCTGAGGCCCCAGACCAGGGATGGGACCAGCTCATTTGGTGAGCGCCAAAATAAACTAAGCTCGACGCGGACTTCGGTCAATGTAGAGTCAGTGCGTTTGGCGCACGTCTACTCATAAATCTGTCCTTCGGGGCGTGTGTTCGTATCCCACTCTCGTCAAGTGAGTTGTCCTACTGGGGTTAACTCACCTTTTTCGCTATATCTATTTCTCTCCCAGCACGAGGTCATCAGTGGCTACCTCACGTTTATCTTGTTTGACTCTGATAGGAACTACGAATAGAAACTGATTGTAGGACATGATTCGTTTTCATTAGACAGCGGATTTCAGTTGATACCTTTTGAGAAACAATCAACCCACACATCTCCTTTAAATCCAACAACGGCATATACTGAACTTGCACATTTTCCATTCGTTATTCGTATCAGTGTGAGAAATCACAGCTAGCAAGGTTCGATGTTTCGATATATGCAAGTCAAAGAGCGCTGCATTTTGGTTACGAAGACGTATGTTGCAGATGGTCATCTGATGATCAGTGCAATGTGCTATACAGTGATTCTCATCGAATGGTGGAAGAATGCAGGCTGAAAGTTTAAAATTCCATGTATAAAATCCCCTTCGGAATTCCACCTCAAAAGGACTTGGTACTTCTTTCAAGTTGTTGCTACATTAACCCATGCTGTCTTTCCTGCAGTTGATCTCTGGCACTGGTAGCCTCTACCCTGCTCTCCTCGGTCTGCTCATCGTTACCGGTAAGCTCGATTGTAATTGGTGTATTCCAACCATTAATAATTGACAACGACAATTCGTCAATCAGCACGAGCGAATCCTGCTCCAGTACCCACAACCGTAACCCTATACGAAGTTGCTCTTCCCTCACCTGAAGGGCCAGACCCCTTCTTTGGAACCAGCGGCCAGCCACAACCTGTGACGATCTCCTTCTTTCCCTTGGGTGTAGGTGACGACGGTGCCACAACCTATCGCGAGGAACAGCATTGGACCAATGCTGTGGATCTCACACTTGACGCAAACAGTGATTTGCACACCGGAACTCCTTATACCACTACCTTCGTTGGTGAGCCCCAGAAAGTCCGAGACCACGACATCTCACATCTAATTGCACGGCCCTACTTGCTGTTTCCAGGAGTTATGGCTGCCGATGATTCTCATTATACAGTATCTGGAGCTACAAGCCAGAAGCGACGGATATCTTTCCTGCTGTCGAATCATGTGCATTCAGCATCGGAGGGGAAGGGACGTGTATCGACAAGATCCCATACAAGACGTCGATCAACGGACAATCGATATATCGAACTGACACCTTATCCTACTCCGGGTCTGTCGAGCCCTTGGCGACATTTGTTGTTGGCGATGGCATAGGTGGGAGTTCTTGACGATCGATGAGGGTTGGTGTCGGGATGGCGTCAGTGGTATTGGCTGGGGGTTTGATTGGCTGGATTTTGGTTCTCTCCTGAGATGGAAACAGAGTTCTTGTAGTTTATCGAAACTAGCTGTTGAACACGTTATAGGGAGGCCAATACAGGTGTTCGATCATTTTTTCCTTTTTTGTAGCAACAAGTCGTCAGTAGATTATTTAGTCGGTTGTGGCTTTGTCAGAACTAAAGTGTGCAGCTAGGTCAATTTCCCAGGAATGGTTTACAGCCTAGCACGAAACCTTGTTCCGCGTCGCACATTGGAACGTATACTTATACCAATTAATTTTGCATGGGTTGTCAATCCAAAAATTTGCCAGGTCGCACGTTTCTCTCTTGTTACTCTGTAGAGCGGGAGAAATATAGAGTTGCTGTACTAGTCCAAAGAGCTGCCACAATCACTTTCCGTTGAGACAGAGTCAGTCTCAAACATGTATATTGCAGGTGGTTGCCCTGGGACCAGAGCTGTGATATGCGTAGAGTCGTGGAAGAGTACATATATCCAGTGAGGGTTAAAATTTGTGTTATTTCTAGTTGCAACTTCCAAGCATGTAGTAGCCCTTCAGACCAACGTCTTTGGGCAACCAAATGACTTGTGGGGCGCTCCTGATCTGCTCAGGGCGGAAATGATAACGCATTTTTGTTGGTGTGTTGCGGTCACGTTGAATGCTGTGGTTGAGTCAGACTCAGTATACAGCGAGCGCATACTTGTATATATTACAATCCTATGGCCATACCACTGGAAATAGAGTATATTAAAATTCTGTGTGCAGTGCAGTGATGGATTCCCTGGAGGACCACCATTCCACACCACCCTAATTGATCATT
>CEMT01388302.1:3135-16590 GCA_900068985.1 Pterula multifida
TCTGAGTACAAGTTCTCTCAATTCACACATCTTAATCTTTATACAAAAATATTTTATTTTTATGTTGGGTTTGGTTGTCTGTAACTGTACCTGAAGTTCATGGCAGTTCTTCCTCTAGTCTCCATGCTTCAAGGTAGATAAGATCTGATTCTACTAGGAACACTGTTTGAGCTCAACTAAAATTTAGCAACAAGTAAACTGCTGAGCAAAGCAGAACAAGCATAACACTCCTACATGTCCATGACCTGTTTCCCACATGCAGTGACACTGGAACTAGTAGAGTCTAGCACTTGAGCACATGATGTAATTTTCACAAGCAATTTATCAAAGGATATATGTGGTGTGTATTAATGATGATTGATGACCAGTTAACAACTTGTGCAGTTTCTGTTCTGTTTCTTTTAGGAGGGTTTCTGATTGTTTTTCTTTTTAGTGGCGCAAATATTGTTAATCAGTCAAACACCAAATATTCTTCAAGACGTATCAATATTCACCATGCTATCCCCGAAAAATTATCTAATTTGGGGAGAACTACTTGAAGAGATATGGAGACAAGGCACTGCTGAGGTATATACTGAGGGTGAGTGCATGCCAGCAAGATTCACATTTGTGGTACACAAGATCCATAACGAAACACTGTCCTTTACATAGTTTTAGTTTTTGGAAGATATCATCCATCACAGGATCAGATATCTTTGGCAACCAACATCGAGGTTTATTGAAGAGATTTCTGCCACTTCAGGTTCGTTGCTATTAGAACTTTGCTATAATTAGTGCTCTCAAACGTGGCTTGTTTAGGATGCTAACCATCGGTCCATCAAAAGCAACTCGCGATTTGAAACACTCTCATGATCAAGCGCTGCAAGAGTGTCTGTATAACTGCGACTCACGCTCCACTATAATTGAATGGTCCAATGCTATCTCGCCATGAGGACACTGATTTCCGATTCCGGAGCATATATATATCGGATGAACGGTACTACTTAGTATTGTATCCTGAGATGGAGCGTGCAGATCTATATCATCCAGTGGACATCAATTGACTCGTTGAAATACTCATCAATCACCCGAACGTATTCTTTCTCTTTCCCCTCTTTGTGCCTCATCCGTTGCTCTCTTTTTTATTTCCACTCCATTACTATAGTACCAGCCCTATATTTCCTCTCCCATGTTTCTTCTCTCTCCTCCACTGCTCGCTCTTTCCCTTTGTTGGGCACAATACGTGCTTGCTGACAACGAGAAAAGTAGTCTCTCACTTTCTTCATTCGAACCATTTGGATCATCGCTCAACAATCGTGATTAGCATGGACTAGCATCGAGCTCAGCGTACCCATTAACGTGACCGATTTGGATTACAGCTTCGGCCAAGCCCGGATGATGTTTGGTACACCACCTCAGCCGATGAACCTAACGCTCGGTCTCAACGGTGACTTGTTGTCTGCCTGGTCTATCGACTGCAATTTCTGTCCTGGAGCCGATTCATACGACCCAACACTGTCGTCGACTTACCAAGTGCCATCTGATTTCACCGAATTTTAATATGAGCTCTTCACTTATGCTCTCGTTTTAGGCCCTGGGTACATCGTGGGATGGGAACATTCCAGGAAGGAACGGGCATAGAATTGCGGATGCCGTTGGTTTTGAAGGAGTTTTCAGCGCTGCTAATCAATCTTTTGGTTCGTGCACCAAATTTGTCACGCCATAAAACGCGATGTACTAATCCCCAATCGCATATAGTACTTATGGACGTCCTATCAGTAACCACATCTGAATTCCCTTGGATGCTCAATGGATATCTGGGCATATATGTTGACCGCTTGGCCAAGCAGTCAGGTATATTCAAGCAGCTGTGGGATCAGGGATCTCTCATGAATCCGGTCATGGGCATGCGATGGGATCCACTCAAGCCACGATTTACCATTGGCGCTCTCGATCCAAAGGATTACGAAGGAGAAATCAATTGGGTACCGATTGAAGATAGGCCCGGACCCAATGGAGACATGGTCGCCATCAATGAATTCAAGATCGACGGTGTGAAGGGGTTCAATGGGAGTTTTATACCCTACGGTGATCAGCGTAGAGCCATGCTAAACACCTGTAAGTATTTACCACTCTGATCATTGTTGAGAGCGAAGGACATCGATGCTTCAACCTATACACAGTTTCCAGGAACATCCAGGTCCCTTTGGTCGACACATACCTATTCGATGACAACTATATCGGTCCTCAAGGAATGATCAATCTTTACCCTCCGCCCTCGGATGGATTCGCGTATCAGTGCAATGGTACCGAACAGCCCTATGTTCATTTCACTGTCTCCATCAACGGAGTGGACTACCCCATGGACTCTGCTCATAACATGCTTAGACCCCCTTCGCCAATGTCCGCCCAAGGGTACTGTAACGTTGCCATCAAGAACGCAACAATCACAAATGCCACCGACACGATTAAGTCCGATTTCCTCTTGGGTATTCCATTTTTAAGGAGTGTTTATGTGTTAGTTGATTTCTTGCATCTTCTCCCTTGCTCAAACCCTGACTTATTTCTCAATTTCTACACTGTTAGTGCCTATCGTTTCCCTACCGACGATTGCCCAGGATACTACGGCTTCGCCTTCCCATCGGGTGCAAACCGAACTCAGACCCAGATAAACCAAAAGCCATCCTCAACACCCGATTTGGCAAGCAAATGTCTCTCCATTGTCAAACCGACGTCCACCCCTTCTTCAATAATCCCCCAGGGCAAAACTATGACGTATCACGACACACAGTTGAAGGGCTCGTATAACCTTTATGGAACGGACCAGCAGGTTGCGTTAATGGATGCCGATCTGATACCAGCGATGCAGTGGAATTCGGCTATTTCACCTGTGGGTGTGCACTGAGAGGTGACGGTCATCATCATTCCGGGTTCCTTTAAATAGTTGACGCTTCTGTGCTGTTGTACCTCTCATTTTATCACCTCTGAACCTCGATTAATTCAATAACAGATGAACATTCCAATATTGATCAATTACAGGTCAAGAAAAAACAATCATATACGTTTAGCTACATGGCCGATATCTACTGAAGAGGTTCCATCCTGAGTGGAGATGACAGTGAGTGACAATGATAATGGAACGACACAATGAGGGGATTTACCTTGCCTTGCGCGTCTTGGTGGATCCGTATTTCCGTCATTCCCAGGAGAACCTCCATTTCCAGTATGAAGGGAGGTCTGTGGACGATACGCGGCTGAGGTAGCATTACCATGGTTCGGCGGCAACACGCGAGTAAACGCTGAACCAAATGGATCCGACTCCTGGTACGTGGGCGGGTTTCCACGGTGTAAAGTCAACGCTTGGGGTACTGAGAATAGTGGTGGGGAGATCTCTTGTCTGTAAGTCCGGTAAGTGACTTGTTGGGAAAGTCGACCTGGTCCGGTCACTCTCAACTCTTCGCTATTTTGGACTCCACAAACAATGTTTCTACTCTGAATGACTGCACGGTTCCCCGTTCATTATAAAGTCTGAGAGGAAACAAGATGTAATGCAGCAATTGCGTACCTGCTCCCGTCAGATCAATGGATCCTGAATTTCCCATGTTGTTGGAAGCGATACTGGGGGCATCAGCATCTGTAGAACCATTCAGTAATCTGATTTTTGCATATTAGAACTTGTTCAAGGGAAAGAACGCACAGTGGCCATCTTTCATTGCTAAGTTGACTCCTCTCGTATCGTTCCCTGAGGCGATTGTTTGTGCTGTGATCTAGGTCCAGTCAAAGCGATGATATCAATGGAGGGTTCAAGGAACTATCTGTGCGTGGACATACTCGAGCCCCAGTGTAGTCGTGGAAGGCAGGGCCAATGTTATTGGACCCAATATCGCCATCTGCAACTATAGGCGGCGTGAGATATGAAATAGCGGTCACAAAATCAACAAGTTATGGTACCAAGGACAGCTCCCGCAGCGCGGAAAGTGAATTTCCCGTCCGACTTGTATTTTTCTGGACGCACAATCCGCTTAAGAATGACTTGTCAGTTAAGAGAATATTAATTAGGTGGAAGATAGACGAGACGGACGTCGAGACCAGCGTACCCATCTTTCAGACCCCTCAAGATTTTGTCGAGTGGCGAATCGGAACTGGTATTTGGGGTACCATTGAACAGGTTGAGAGGGTAAATCATAGATGTTTCAGCTGTCGCAAACCCAACTTCCTCCTCGATGTGTTCTGACAAATCCTTTAGCACTCTAAAATCACCCGCAAGGTAAGCTAATGCATAGAGGAAGATCCCCAGGCGATTCGTACTGAAGTATATCATTGACATGGTGTCCAATGTCCTGCACGTATTTCGGGTCTGCTGTAAGAACAGTGGTAATATCTGAAATTGCTCTTCGGAGCTCTTTGAGGTATCTCCAATTTTGAGTATTTTTCTGTCACCCGCAGTACTCAGATTAGTAGGGTATAGGCAGAAAGAGAAACGAATGACGCGCACCGAAGACCTCTCAAATATTGTAACCAGCTTTCTGGCTTGTTTGCTTAGCTCTGGCAGTGGTACAGGGGTCTTTGTCTTTGTCTCGAGAGCACGGAATGCGTCGACCACATCCTGAGGAATAACGTTGGGGGCCATGTGTTGATTATTGAAAGAAGAGAGGAAGAAGATTGAACCGAGAGAGAGAGAGCTGTAGGATCGGAACGTGATGGTTTTGAGAGGAAATTGGGCGTATTTATACAAAAATTAGGTGGTAATGCGTTGATGATGTAAATAGGAGTCGGGGGTTGTGTCAACAATTGGGAAACAATGCAACCAGACTGCGTCGAAGTGGCGTGGCCGCGTCGGTTTATCAAGGATGTGTGGACCGTCATGATATAATAGGAAATCACCATAGGCCTGCGCCTGGCCATCCCTTTGTCCTGTCAGCACCAAATTTCAGAGTAATGGTCGTGCTGTCCTGGTACCGACGTCGTCTCCTCCTAGTACCCCGTCATATTCCCTGGACGTCTTCTCTCGCAATATAGAGAAAACCGAAAGGAATGTGCTGTATTGTCATTCTACCCCTAGCCGATTAGTCTTCCTGACTACTATTGCCCTTCCTGCACCAAGCTGGAGAGCCTCAGTCCTCCTCCGCTACCCTGCTATCCCGTCTTCTCCTCCCTCGACATCATCATCACCTCCCCCAACGTCCTCTCTTTCCTCGTCCTCAGCACATGTCCATGTTGCAAGACCACCTCTGCCGCCTCAATGCCACGCGTCCTTACCTCGTTGTCTCCCGATAACAATGATTAAGTCACCAACCTCATAGTCTGCCATATAATGGATCATCCAACGTCCCCCCACCTTGTCTCTCATCTCCGTCGTTTCCTACCTTGTCTCTTGACAGCAGTGTCGACGTTAATGCTTATCTGTCAAACTCGATCCCCTCTCTTGACGATAGGTTATAAGCTCATTCATAGGTATGAAAGCGCAAGCACTGATCAACTATGGAGGTAAATCGACAGGAAAACCGAAGTAAATAATACTAATAAGAAATTTCATCTACCCAGAGCCTGCTCTGTCACGTCTGCTGAATTTATCCATCCATCCTGAGTGGAAATAACAACGAACAGTCTAATAATAAGAGAGGATTAACAGATTGAGGTGCAGTCAGTAATTATATGGTGACAACAAGGCTCGATAATTTTACCTTGCTGCACCCGCGCCACTGTTGGAATCAACATCATTGCTGTTTTCCCGTGGTTTGAATGATTTCCATCTCCAGTGCCAGGTGTGGAGAAAGGAACTGGGACACGGATTAACACGGTTCAACTGTAACATGCGAACAAATTTGCACCTGATTTATTTGACTCCCAATATGTAGGCGTGCTTCCACCGCGAAGAGCCGAGTCTTATACGGCTCTGTCAGTTGGGAAGTAAAGAACGGGGATGTAGGGTCTTCTCACGGGTTTGAATTCTGTAAACAATATTTGCGTCCTGAAAATCTGGAGGCGCAAGGATCAGTATCCATTCTGAAAGCAAAATAATAATGATATTACTGGAACGGTGCCTACCTGCTGCAGTACTAGTGCAATCCATGGCCCTGAATTTTCCCGGTTAACGTTGTTAGGCGTGATAGGCTATATGCAACTCTAGAACGATTCAGACATCGAATTAAATCTACGGATTATTAGTTGATTAAAGGAGGAACGAACGCAGGTTAGCTCCCGTTGCTGCGTCGCTACTGTTCACCGTGTACTGTTCTATCCCAATAACGCGCTTCAGAATTTCTCATAGCAAATGTCAAGGCTTAAGTTAAGGATAGACGAGATGCACATCGAGATCGGCGTATGCAGCATTGAGATCTCTCAAAATTTTGCTCAGTGGCAAATCAGATTCGGGCAAACCCTACTTCCCCTTCGATGCAATCTAACAGATCCTGTAGCGCCCTATCATAATTGTATGTCAAGTAAGTTGATAGATAAGTAGAAGACTTGATTCGTACTGAAATATTTGATTGACATGTTGTTCACTGTCTGTGTGGAATCTCGGATCTGCTGTAAGACCGATAACCATGTTTATAGCCGTGATTGCACTTCGGAGGGCTTCGAGATATCTCCGATTCTGAGAAGTTTTCTGTCACTAGTGTGCGATAGCAGGCCCGATTCGTGAAGAAGAGATAGAATGTGTGATAGATTATGAAGCACCGAAAACCTTTGGAATACTCCAACGAGATTTCCTGTCAGCTGATTCAGCTCGTGAAGGGGCGCGATGGCCTCAGTTTTTGACTCGAGAGTGCGGAACATGAGGACCACGTCATCAGGAACAACCAATCTTGCCGCCATCGATTAGTTCTTAAGGCAAAAAAAGAGGAAGAGGATTGAGCAAAGTGGAATAAAGACTTGGGTATTTGGCATGCCATAGAAGGACTTTTGTTCGGAAGACCGTTAGAACAGCCTTTGTCCGTGTTTGTGTGAATGATCGTCAGGGCACGTGATCCGATCCTACACACTTTTCGTTCATGTGGAAGATTTCTCTTTGTTTTGCCATGATCGTGTGCTATGCATGAAGCATGGCGCCCTTGTTCAATATTCCGACCGGCCATATCAACTCCTCGACTTCAACATCATGATTTCGATCCTTGATGACGACAGCGAAGATCATGGGCAGTGTTAGGGTAGCAACATAATCAAAGTGTATTGATTATATCTGGGGTTAATTGCTGATGGCAGGCCTCAGTCGCAAGTTGACGCAGAAGGCGGCAAAACAAAAGAGGGAAGATAGTCATGTCGCCTGACGATGCCACCTTTGAAAAAGAGATTGCTAGGCGTATGCGATTAGTCAAAGCGAGGACTAGCACAGTGAGACGTAAACCAGGCGATGTCAAGGACGAATGTGAGTGGGAGAAGCCAGGGCGACACTGAACTTAGGCGAGGCAACACTAGAGGCAGGGCAACGCTGAGGCGATGTATTATATGCATCAAGTCGACCAGCTGATTCTGATACATGAACTTTGTGGTCAGCGCCAATACTTGAGATCGTCTGAGATCAACGTCATAGCTAAATTATTTGCTCTCGTGAATTCTTATAGCACACAATTACCACAGGATAGAGGTTGTCAATCAATGATGTTAGTTGTTATCTGCCTTCTTGTTGAATGAATAATTAAGCAACGATATGTTCCAGCATTCCGAACATAAAATGTCCAGGCTGCCGTGGGGAAAAGCAATGTTGGCCGCGGGCGAATACAACTCTCTTATTGCGTCGGCACTGCCTCTTCATAAATCATTTGCTGCAACCTCCATCAGTCTAGACTAATCAACGACCCACCTTTCTGGTCTTTCTTTTCGAGCTCCTTCACTCCCGATTATCTTCTCGTCGCTTCATAATGATCGATGCTAAACCCTGGCGGTCCTCCATCTTTCCAGACCCACTTCTTTCATATAATATATTGGGTTACGTACCATCCCAGTTTTGATGTACATATGCCAAGTGGTTAGCTGGAAGTTCTTTACTTGCAAGTCAAATGAATTTCAACGTAATATGTCCTTTAGAGATAGGCTATCCAAGATAAGGTATAAAATCACCAGTACTGGCGAATTAATTATGCACGTAAAATCCACAGAAAAAAAAGCAAATAATAATAACTAGATATACAGATGGAAACAAAGTGAAGATAAACCATCTACCTAGAGCTGGCTGCGTCACGTTTCATTAGTTTGCTCATCCATCCTGAGTGGAAATAACAACGACAGAGAAAGATAAAGAGGGTACGTCAGTAGATATAGTGAAAAACAAGGATTGATCAAGACAGTTTACCTTGCTGCAGCCGCTGCCCTGTTGGGGTCGAGGGTGTTACCGTTTTCCCATCGTCTGGATACTTTACATCACCAGCGAACACTGGGGTCTGCGTTGAGTTAACCACTGAGAAATGTAGCATTAGCACAGGTTAACTCCAACACGGCAAATATCGAACTCCGCACCTAATTTATTGGACTCTAGATATGTAGGTGGGTTTCCGCCGTACAAAGCCGAGTCTTGTTCACAGCTCTATGAGTTCAGGAGACAAGAACGAGTTGTAGGATTCTTACCAGGATTTTGAGGGAGTGGGAATGTTGGTGCCGATATTTCCTGTCCGTAATTCCCATAAGTGACTTGTTGGGTATGTTGCCCTGGGAGTTTCAAATCTTCGGTATTGTCAATTCCAGAAGCGATATGTCCACCCTGAATAGCTAGAGGTGCGAGGGTCATTATAATTTCTGAAAATGTTGCAACAGTTTCGTACCTGCTGCAGTGAAATCGATATCTCCTAGCTTTCCCTTGTTTCTCGCCATGAAACCACCAGTAGCACCTGTAAAACTGGTTAACTGTCTATTTCTTACGGATAAATTGCTAGGGAAAGAACGAACGGATGTCAGCTTTCATTGCTAGGTTGAGATTACCCTCAGTTCCTCTTGTATCGCTACGTGAGGCGATTTCGGCAGCCGCCACCTAAGTCGAGTCATATCAACGGGTATTTTCAATAAAGGAATACGTATGGATGCACGTACTCGAGCGGCTGTAAAGTCATATAGACCCGCGCCTTGATTGCCAGATCCAATATCGCCATCTGCAACTATATAGGCAAGGTGAGATATAAAATACAGTCACGAAATGAAATTTACGATACCCATGACGGCTCCAGCTGCACGAAAAGTGAACTTCCCGTTCACTTGGTATTTCTCTGGATGCACAATGCGCTTTAAGGTTGCTCGTAAGTTAAGGGAATGTTAAGGAATAGATAGAGACGTACATCGAGACCAGCATATCCAACGGTGAGCTCCGTCAAAATTTTGCTCAGTGGTGAATCAGAAGCAGGATTGGGAATGCCATTGAACAGGTTGAGAGGGTAGTTGCTCAAGGCATCAGCACTGGCAAACCCGACTTCCTCCTCGATGTTTTCTGACAGATCCTGTAGCGCCCTATTGATCACAGGGCACAGATATGAAGGTTAATTCGATGAACAACGGCAAGAAAACCTCAAGGTGACTCGTACTGGAGTATATTATTGACATGGGGTTCACTTTCCGCTTGGTATTTTGCAGTTGCTGTAAGACTGATGACCGTGTTAATATCTGATATCGCTCTTCGGACCGCTTTGAGATAGTGCCAATTCACAGAAGTTTTCTGTTGTCAGGGTGCGATAACATGTCAGGTATAAGATAGAAGGAGAAGTGAATGACGCACTGAAGACTTCTCAAATATACCAGCGAGTTTTTCTGCTTGTTGGTTCAGGTCGTAAAGGGATTCAATAGTCTTAGTCTTTGACTCGAGAGTACGGAAAGCGAGGACCACATCTTTAGGGGCAGCTATTCTGGCGGCCATTGTGTAGTTCTCAGAGCGAAAAGAGGGTTGAGCAGAGTGAACTAGAGCGAGAACTTGGGATCTGGCAGAACACAGAACGGTTTTGGTTATATACCCACCATTCAACCGACAGAATTCCCAGGCCCAGGCCAATATATTAATATTCCGAGATCTCTATAAGTTGTTTGACGCCGTTTCCCCACGGGATACAGCATACTAAAATCATCAACTCATATTGCACAGCAATATGTCGAAACAAGGACGTTACCACGCAGCACGTTCTCATAGCAATTTTTGCAGCTCTTGTTCTTTGGACCTCCTCTCGATCTTGCATCTGCTCGACACAAAATTGAACATCCAGCCTCTCCGATGTCTTTTTCCGTTCACGTAACCCTTCTCGTTCATGTCATCCCAGGGCGGTGTTCCTTTTGTTCTGCCGACATTCGGTAATTTTACACTCCGAAGTCGATATTAGAATTGACAGGCACCCTGAAGGTAACAGCGACAGAGACAGAAAAAAGGTTACCGTCCTTTAAAGCTGTGGAAGACCCCCGGAGCAGCCTTTGCTCCGGTCTTGTGCGGAGGAACATGGCAAAGTTCAACGATGACACGTGATCCAGTTGCGTTTTCACTTTGACCCTGATGATCTGAACTTCGACGGCTTACCACTAACTGGCTACGTGTCGAGGGTTTCTGTTGTTACACTGATTGTGTGGGCCGTTGGAAGCCTATAATCCCTTGCTCTCTTTTAGAACAAGTACATGCGCTCGCCATGTGGCTTCAACACCATGATTTTGATAGATTCGCCTAAGACAAAAACAATCAAGACCGGTTCCGTCTGTCGAATAATATATCATTAACGTGATGATGTCGTTCAGTTGAGTCGAGGAAATGTTGTTCAACGTCTATTAATAATATGATGGATCCTCTATCCTTCTTGGGTCTACTTAGCTGCGTTTATAGGCTCGCTGATAGACTGTGATAGCACTCATACAGGGTAATTGCTCCAAACAAATACGTAACAACGATAGGATACAATCAAATCAAAGAGAAGCAATCCATCCACCCTGAGCCCCGCTCAATCATTCTGTTAAAGTTGCCAGAATTTCCATCCTGGATGGAAAAATAATGAACAAATTCAAAAGCGAGGGAGAAAATGTTTCCATCCTGGGTGGAAAAATAATGAACAGATTTAAAACCAAGGGAGATAACGGATTAGGATGCGGTCAGTAGTAGTGATAACAAGGAGCAATTAAGACGGTTTACCTCGGTGAGGCCGTTCTATTGTTGGCTTTGATGAGCTGTCCGTTTTCCCATAGTTGGAATAAGGTCCAGCAGCAACAAGCGTCTCCGTAAGATCAACGACTGTGAAATACAGGTTAGTGTAGTGCAGTGACTACAACAAATGAATAAATTCAGCACCTAATTTATTCGACTCCTGGTATGTAGACAAATTCATACTGTAAGGAGGCAACTTCTCTAAACTCAGTCAGTCAGGGAAGCAAGAAGTGAATTGTAGACCTACTTACTAGATTGCTGAGGTTCTGGGAATGTTAGCGGTCCATTTGCAGAATTCGTCAAGGGTGCCTGTTGGCTTAAGGGCCCTCGTGGGAGATGTCTCCTGTTGTCAGCTCCAGAAGCGAGATCGTGACCATAAAATTCTGGTCCAGGGTACCCGGGACGTTATCAATTGTGGATGAGAGCCAAGCATTGCGATGTATCCTTACCTCCGGCAGTGAAATCGATGTCACCTAGGTCTCCCTTATTGTTGGACGCGGCCGAACCAGTGATATCTGTAGGACCGTGACCAATCAATTGCCTATCTCTAGTTGCTCAAGAAAGAACGAACTGATTTTAGCCTTCCGACCTAGGTTAAGACTGCCCTCAGTTCCTCTTGTATCATTCCATGAGCCGAGCTGCTGTGCCCTTATCTATGTAAAGTTAGATAAACGGAAGCTCGAAGAACTCATGGATGGATGCACGTACTTGACTGCCAGTATAGTCCTGTAAAGCAGGACCATGATTGCCAGATCCAATGTCGCCATCTGCAACTATATAGGCGAAGTGAGATATACATTACTAGCACAAAATGAAAGTTAGGATACTTATGATAGCTCCAGCAGCACGGAAGCTGAATTTTCCGTTTACTTGGAAATTCTTTGGACGCAAAATGCGCTTCAGAGTTGTTGTAAGTTAAGGCATTGTTAATTGTTATATAAGAGGATAGAATGAGACGTACGTCGAGAGCATGGTATGCAACTGTGAGTTCCGTCAAAATTTCTTTTAGTGATGAATCAGAAGAAGGATCGTGATTTCCTTTGAACAGGTTGAGAGGATGGACGACATCGATGGCAAAATCGACTTCCTCTTCGAGGTCATTTCCCAGATTCTGTAGCGTCCTATGAATAAGGTAAACCCGATGCACTGTGCGGGAACACTTCGAGGAAAGTCGTACTTGAATATATTATTGATGTGTTCACTGCTCTGTTCATAATTATGATCCGCTTTATGACCGATGACTCCGTTGATATCTGTAATTGCCCCTCGAAGCTCTTTGAGATTTTTTGCACTCTGAGTAGTTTTCTGTCACCAATGTGCAATGAGTCAATCACAGGTCAGGTGCGCGGGGCTTAAGATATAACGATAAGTGAATAACTCACTGAGGAATTCTCAAATATTCCACCAAGCTTTCCTGCTTGCTTGCTCAGCTGGTGAAGGGGACGGATGGCCTCAGTCTTGGACTCGAGAGTACGGAACGCGTCGACTACGTCATCAGGTACAACTATTCTGGCCGACATCATTTAATTCTTAAGGCAGGGAGAGAGGAGGAAGATTGAGCAGATTACTTGGAATATGCGCAGTATAATGCATACCGTACCTTATATCCTCTATTCTGGATTCCGTAATAAGTTCAACGCTGCTTCCCTTTCACACGGATGCAGCACATTACAAGATGGCAATCTGTCAGAACATGGACGTTTCCATGAAAAAAGATCTCTTCCACAAGATCCATGGAACAACCGATACCCATCCAATGAGCGGCTGTTGTTCCGAACTTGGTTGACTAGTATGACACAGTTTTGTTGCGTGCTCGCAATGCAGACATCCGACGCTTCGACATCTCATGCATGATCTCTTCACAAAACTGATCAATTAAATGTACTTCCATCTCGGCCGAGCAGGTGCTTATAACTCGACCGGTGATCTAGATGGCTTGCCTAACCCGCGATGGTGTCCCATCCTCTCGGTTCGATACGGATTCATCAAAATGTACTGCTTGCCAATTTCTTTCTGGCGTGTCTCGAGAACACAGAGCAGATGGGTCGGGATGGTCGCCCAGCATGTACCATAATACCATAGCATTTGCCAATGAAGGTAGCGCATTCGGATTAAGGAGACTCCTTGGAGTCTTGCTACACTAAAATCGTACATCATTCCGACGCTATACGCGTCCACAAGCCAACCAAAAGTTGTGATACAACGACTACCATTTCCTTTCTTTGGCCAAGTGGGAGAGATTGGAAGGATCAGCGAGGCTAGACGTGCTTGTCAAATAACTTGTCACCTGAGTCAGGATTTGATTATCAAGCTAGTGTTCTGTCCTCGAACTTGCTGGTTGTGATTTGCGAACATGTTCATGGTCACGGGTCGCTGGAAGT
>CEMT01388313.1:259-32552 GCA_900068985.1 Pterula multifida
ATCCGTGATCACCTTGTATGCAGCTACTGAGTCTCTCAAGTCTCGTTGAATGCCCGATGAGTGCAAAGAGGGCGAGGTGGTTGCTATCCGTCTCAACAACATGGTGATACGACTTGTTTATTGGTCGAGTTCGCCCTTTTCGTCTTAGAGCGTATTGTTGATATATTGTGAGGGATACCCGGACACTTTTAGGGCGCGGAGGGTGTACGACGGTGTCGGATGGACATAGTATGAAGGTGGTCGGAGCCTCGGGAGTCGGGGGAGAGGTGAGGCTTGTTTGTTTAAATCACGTGCTGACTTATTGATTTCCGCGGTTACGGCGAAGCCATGCTCGTCAACGGATTCCGAAGTCGATAATCAGGATGCAGTGGAGTACTCTAGATGCCCTTACACGACAACAAGGCACTGTGTATTGGCTATCTCCGTATTTGAAGCTGTTTAAAATTATATATAATCCTTCATGGAATCCGTGATATCACTGCATGGCGGGCTGTGGACAGTCATTACTATTAGGTCCAGTATAGAGGAGTCGTCCGGATTGTTCTAGCCATTTGGTGGGACGGACGCTTAGGTTCACAAATTGTGCTTGTTCTGGCTGAACAGTGTTGGAGATAGACGAAAGCGGTATACAAGTCAATTTAAGTGATACTATTTCCACGAAGATCGGACTGTTCAATGTACGCGATACATACGATTGACCTATTTCTTGGTGAACACTGTTTTGATAACGTCCTCCCAGATGGCTTGGGGATTGTTTGCACTGGAGTAGTAGATGAATCATCAGAACCAGCTAAAGAATTATCAGTTTGTAAGCATACCTCTTGGCTGTCAATGGTAAGTTGAACGCTGCGCTGTGATCCTGCCATTCTACAACCACATTTGTTTTAATTCTGTCGAGGTAACGAGAAAAAGCAACACAGTACCTTCTGGAGCTTCTGTATCGTCGAGTCCGAACCCAAGTCTCCAAGTTATACCTTGGATGCCGTTGACTAATCTGATTTGAGGATGTTAGACGAATTGGTTGCGTCCCGATGTCTCTGGCACTCACAGATCAGGAGGAGCAAGGGGATCGCTCTTCAGGTGTGTAGACTAGTGACACTCGTAAGTCTGATGCACAGTGGATTAAAGGTTAGGCAAAAGACAAACCTTGATCTCGGTGTCGATAGTCGGGAATGTGGTCGATTGACCGCCAACTGTGCCACAATATTGCTGATTAAAACCTTTCTTACCGCCAACCACAACTGTCTTACTTCCTTCCAACTTGGCCATCGTGATCTATCCTCATCGAAGTGAGCACCTGTCACATGCACAACCAAAGGTACTCACACTGAACAAGGAGCAAGAACTAGCACATCTATCACGCGACGCAATAATTATCCGAACCTGAATTGAGTTGACACCGTTTTCTCACCTGCCATTATTAACTATAACGACGTTCCCACCGTCGAACAGAGGGACGTCTGGAGGGGGCCTCGTAAACGCCTCCGGCTGACACTCCTGGCCAAGTCTATCTCACGGATGATATCAAGAGATCCCACGAATCGAGCACAGGAGCTTACACACCTTTGGCTAAACATATCTTGTCTCCCATTGATTTGCAACTTCACTACTGGTTCCAGCCAGTCATCCGTGGCGTTGAAAAACTGGTTATCTGCGTTTCTCCATTGCATAGGATTGTAGAGAAGGTTCAGATTGGGGTCGATAGCCGGATCTGCAACGATGGTGTCCACGATCTTCTGAGCTAAGGGGCCGGCACGAGCTTTGGTGTCCAGGCCTGCTTGGGGAACCGTAGTACGTTTTGGGCCGGCAATCTGGAATTCAATAAGGAGATATGTGAACCTCCAAGGCAGGGTTCCCATTTCAATGAACGTACTAGTCGGTGTAGGAACTAAGTATATTATTATAATGCGAATGGGGTCGTAAGTGTCGTGCTAACAGTGCGAAGAATCGAGGGAACTCACATGAGCAATGCAAACAAACCCTGTATTCGGTGGTCAGCCCTTGTGCCGATTCGAGTAATTAGTGAAATTGGCTTACCTCCTCCGTTGTTTGTCTGAGGGTAACAAGAGATTTATTCATTGCTCGCCTTGAGCGAATATATATATATATATAGAAGGTGCACGTACCACATCCACAATCAATCTCGTCGCTCCACGCCGTTTCAGATCCACCAATCCGTCCAGAAGTGTAGACAGCAGCGTTTCATAGTCAACATCCGAGAAACTTCCCAGCGCTAGTACACCAGTCACTTCATCGTCTAAAAGATAAAACTGAGAAACACGAGAGCTAGGCGGTAACGGGCCAGGTGGCTGGAGAGGAGGAGGAAGAACGACATCTGTGACTGGTGCAACGTCCAATTGTGCGTTGATAATACGTTTTGGCCCAACAGGTGGAGGAGGTGATAAGGACGGGGAATTGTTGATGTCCACACCGTTCGTAGTTGGTCGTGCAACGCAATTATTTTGCCTGAATGAAGTTGAGTTGGTGAAGGGAACGGTTGCAGCACCAATTCTTGAGCGATAAGGTAACTGGAGTCGGAGCAAAGCATTTTGATTAGGAGACAGAACGATGATTGCTCGTTAACATTGACTTCACCGTAACTTGCACCGGCCTCGAAGTATTGATTAACTCGAGAGTCAGTTTGACTTCGTCATCCAGCGGTAGGGACTGCTGGGCGAAGTTCCCCATGATATACATCCAGCCTGCTGCCGTGATCTGGTAGCTCGAGAAGAATCTTCAGAGATGAGTGGTTGCTCTAGTCAGGATACATGACAAGAATGGAAGAATGACACCGTGCATACGTATTTTGTCTGGTTCCAAATCCTTGGAAACTACCTGTAATCGCTGCATTCGCATTGACAGCTACAAAAGGATCTTGGCCATTGATCGCCAAGACCTACTCACGCACATTGAGATAGATTCCGCGACACACGGATCGTGAAAGCTCCGGCTCTCACCTTTGCACCAGAAAGCTGATATGGAAACCATGAAACTACAGGTCTCGGTTAAAAACACTGCATAGCGTACCGAGCTTAGTTTGCCCCTCAGAGATTGCGGAAGAGCATCTTGCCATACTTGAACCTCATCCCCAAACTCAGCTGTTGCAACGTCGAAAGCAGCTGGAGCAATGTGTACTGTTTTTTGCATACTTAAACAAAAGGTCGTAACATCGAATCAAGTGTCATGGACTTACCAGCTTGATTACCATTAGATTCCGTGAGTAACACGAGAGGGATAGGGAGAAAATTGAGGAACAAAGCTGTACGCTACGATTAACAGGGTGCATGAGTTGTATATTTGCTATCGACTCACAGTCATAGCAACTATTGATCCAAACACAATGACCATCGTTCAACCTCTTCAATGTCCTGGACAAGTCGATATGAAGATCGTAATCAGATCTGTAGGATTGGCGTTGGATTCGTGCCAAGTCAGCGAGGACGTTCTCATGCACGTCGCGATTGAATGGAGGTGGGGCCTGGATCTCATAGTTGGTCGACGTGTGAAAAGCCATTGTTTTATTTATGACTTCTATTATCTGCAACGTGGAAGTCACAATCATGGTGGTGAATGTTCTGAAATTTTAGCGTACGTTAGCCTTTATGACTGGATCGACGGAGAAAGACGAGAAGCAGGCTCTTAGATCGGCAGGAGCGACCCATCGCTGACCTCCAACCTTCGAACACGGATCTGTACGTTGAGCTAGAGTGCGACTGGCCCAGATGGAACTAACTACGAGTGCGTTTACGAAACCGTTAAAGGTGACCATCCTGACGAATCGAGGGAATGCAGCCATTGACATTAGTGGATGCTTCTTATATGAGAATCCCCGCTAGTAGTAGAGATCATCCGATAGAACTTTCTAAGAAGACTTGAGCATAGAATTGAGAATATTGATCTCTCGGAATTGCCTTGAAAAGGAACAAGGGAAAACATCGGTTCTCACTTCCGAGACCGTAGAGAGGCCTTGGTCCATGTGCATGGAAGAAGAAGATGGGAAATTTGTTCTTCGAAGATAGACAGCAAACCATATGGTTGGAATTTGCGAGCACCTGGGAAGAAATTCTCATTGGTTTATGAGTACGTAAGGAAGTTGGCTGTTTCAATGCGCTGATATATAGAGCAAGCTTGTAGAAGAGAAGGAAGATCGTCGACTTGGAGTCACGAGGACAACCAGCTGTTAACACCTCAAAAACTACATTTTTAGCGATTATATTGGTCAGTTTTCACCAGCTGCTCCGGTTCTGGCGTCCCAGTTTCTGAATTGCGTGGCTCATGGTCCACACATATTATGTAATAATTTCGGTACTTGTTTTTAAATTGAGCGGCACACCTTAGCGCCTTAGTACATTGCCTGATCCACCACCTACCAGCACCAAACCACTACAATCAACACCAATGTCCCATACAGATATTATTTCTGTGGCCCAGGACCATATCTGAGGAGTTCTGGATGAGCTTGGAAGGTTTCTGGTACAGTCCCCACCAGCTTCATTGTCATGCACTAACCTTTTGTTCAGCAATCTTTGTTCAATGCCTACCACCACCCAATTGACCTCGACCTCATCCACTGTCCCATGCATATGATGTATTACTACTCAGAACCCTCACTGACATGTCCTGGGTAGTTTCTGATGGTTTCCAAGGCAGCACACCCCATCTGTCTTGTGTTGTGCTCTCACTTGCACTCTGTACTGCCTACCACCACCCAATAGTCCCGCCTGAAATGTTTGTGTATGGAGCCGTGTCCAAGACTGATGAAGAGATAGAGTGCGCCTACTTGTACTATGTTAGGGAATCGAAGCTTCCCGAGAGGTGAGCATCCGAGCAAGTACTCATTAATCAGTACTGTACCATCCCGAATGTCGAGTACGGCTTTGAAGTGCGTTTGGTCTTGAAAGCTTGGCCTTTTGACTTTTGGATCATCTGCTGATATCACTCTCAATACAATTTTTTTTTGGAACTCTATAATGTCATCCATTGGTCACCGTGGCTTACTATTGTTGGTATCACTTTGGACTAGTAGGCACCCACCAGCGTTCCGCTCTACGGAATCCTGTGCCTTGACTTAGCGCCAAGTACTCGAGTCTCGAGGCGGTTCTATCCACTGGGGGCCGAAGGTTTAGGGTGCGGTTCGCCGTCGTAAGAAACGTAGAAACAGTCTAGTAGCCTGATATGGCCGTGAAATCAACTGGGCATTGTGTATAATAGGTTATCTCCGTATTTAGGCCATGTATGTGGACGGACTTTGAACAAAGTATCGAGTATAATAAAATCCTGTTTTACAACTATACACGACTCTACTATTACGCAGGAGAAGGGATGTAAAAAGATCTGTAGCTCGGATGAGAGATACATCAAGGAAAGGACTACGTATGTGATATGTACGGATGCAATGATCCTGGAAAGCAGTATGATAATAATAGTACTATGGATACAAGCAACAGCCCAGACTTTCACTAATCAATCTGACGATAAACATAGGTAATCTCACAAGAAAACCAAGAACGGCGTACCTTAATCTATACTATTAAATACAACACGAAACAAAGCTGGCAAAAGCTACTTGACATGCTTGAACCGTGGCTTGATTTTGTTTGACTTTAGGTGCAACGGCCTCTCCTTACCCTTCATCCGCATATAAACACCGCAGGCGTTGCACAAAGGAAGTCCATTTTCACTGCGCCTCCAGACTGATGTCACTGTCGTGGAGCAATGGTCGCAGACTCGGCCTTTGCAATCGCCCCTTGCAGCCTCCTCGGCACCATCCAGTGATGCTGTGTCATCGGATCCATCATCTGAAGAGGCGCTTCCGCCACATAACTCTAACGGGCGACGTTTGTTTCGGGTCTGGAGATATATACCACAAGCATTGCAAAGTACTTCATGTGTTGTCGGGTCGCGGCGCCACATTGGGGTGGTTGTTACCCCACAGTTGGTGCATGCTTTGCGTGTACGATTTGTTGGCTTGCGGGTTGGGTCTTCGGTATAATGATGGTGGGAGGTGGGAGGATTTGGTTGGTGACTGTTTTGGGCTGAGAAACGAACGTGCTCCAATGCTCCAAGGGGATCAGAACTCGGAGAATGTGATCCGAATTCATGAAAATGGTAGTCAAGCGGTAACGGGCTGACGTTGGTCATGTAGGTGCTGTGTGGCTGATTAGGATGAATAAAAGGTGGAGGAGACACTGGCACGCAGTGATACGGCAGATAAGAGGACGGTGCTATCGAGCTATCTCCAGCGCCAACTGTTCGAGACGATATTCTCCCATAATCGACGCTGCCAAAGGATCCATCGTTCGACTGCGCCAGTGGATTATGCGTGATATGACCCAGCTGGCAAAGGTCCCATTGTGCACCTGCTGCAGGATATGTTGAAGTTGTGTAGGCAGTTTGATTGGCCTCTTGAATTCCTGGAATATCACCGACCAAGAGAAGATGCGGATCCCGCGGGGGGCAGCCTACTGAGAGCTCAGCTGGTGGAGTGTAGAAACACGACTCCTCGTTGAGGGCGTTAATGAAATCTAAAACGATATGCTCGGCCAGCATAATACAGAAGATAGCTCTATACGGTCGAAATCATGAGTGGTCTGCTATTTTGAAAGAAGCTGAGACAAACCAAGACGTAAATAGAGGGAATTATAAAAGGAGAATGAAGTCGCCTGTTAGTACTGTGCCTTATATATAGGGTTATTTTCACGCTCATATGCCATCAAAGATAACCGCCCATTGGAGGGCAAGACGGGAGGCTTGCTATCCTATCATCGAAACAATGTCTAGGTACTTTAGCAACAATTAGGCAGCAATTGAAGTCCAAGTATGAGCATTGAATGAACACTGTCCTTTGTTTAAGTCAGTAACATGCCTCATAGCGACCCATATTGCTTTGTGTCAAATTTATACACCGCCTCTGCTGTAACCTTATTGTCTAAATGCACCATGAGACGAAGGTAGCATTTCCAACGAACTAAGAGCGGAAAAACCTTGAGATGGTACTGGAATCGGGGGGATCAGCGTTAGCTGATGTGGCCGTTATGAGTCTTTCGCAGAACATGCTACACCCGACGGGGGGACTGATTCAGATCCTTCCGAGTCGGATCCATCAAAATGATGTGTTTGAACTATTAGTGTGTACTTGCAATATATTCACTTCAACCGTATATGAATAGATCTGAAACTACTATGTCACCACAACCACCACATAACAACTCAGAGAATCGGGAAGCAGAAACCTGGAAAGGATACATGCAAGCCGCTCGTCCTCGGTTGGACGGGGTACCGGATGAACGTTAGGACTTGCCGAGGATTTCTTCTCGAGCTCAGCTAGCTCCATAGAGAGAGTCGGTTGCGTCAATAAATGGGTGCGACTTTGAGATAGGAATCTGGCCTTTACAAGCTAGATAATGACGATCCTGCGGAAACATAAGTCGACTAGTGATATTTCGGAAGGTGATATTTTCGAAAGCGCGCATTACTGGGGAGCAGACGCAAAACAAGTTTGATGAACACGGCATGCTATCATGATTCGATAAGACCGGATGATTAGGTTATGTGTGAGAAAAGAAGATTACGGGCAACAAAATGGAACCTCGTAAAGGGAACCAACAAATACGGCAGCCAGTGGAGACAAAACGATCGACGATAACCGGAGTTGAATATAGGCAAATGAGCAAGTGTTGTTTCGATCTGTTATATTTAACGCAAATGACCTAGATAACGGTCAGCATGAGCAAGATGCTAGCTCCGGAAAATGTAAAATGCTATGATGATATGTTGAACTGGCATAGTGGAATGAATCTGAGAACCACGGTTCTCAAGGACCAAAGAATAGTGGCAACAGTGCGCAAATACAGTCTAGATACACGTAAGTGCAGGATATAAAGCCATGAGGAGTTACATCCTCTCAGCAACATCAGGCCTAGGGTGGTCTTCATGAGAGGTTTTATGAATCCGCCGCGGCCGTCTAGCTGATATATCCAGTACTTGCCGCATGAGAAATTGCAACTGATAGAAACACGGTAGTGCTGAACTGGTGCTGGACTCTAGATGCTGATAGCCTCCAAAAAAGGGTGATGTGAATCACATGAGATAACAGGGTCGTGATTCATCTCACGACCCACCACCACACCTGCCAAACACTTTTTCATGCGTTTCACGGTGATTCAAATCGCACTCTTCTTCTTGCGCGTTCCTTGATTGCACACTTTGATTCACAATCTCGCGTTCTGATTACTTCATTCACTCTTGCTTATCTAGAAGTCGATCATTCAAAAGGTAGAAGATATCACTGCTTGATTTCTACCACCTCTGGCGTTGGTCGGTTAGTGCTGCCGTTTTGCGTTTTAAGTGTCATAAACGGTACCTTTTTCCCCAGCATCAGCGCCGACTTATTCTACTTTTGACACTTGCAACAAGAGTGGAACAGCAACGACTGTCAAGCAAGTCTACCGCCTCCGGCTGTTGCCCTTTCCTACAAGCACCTCTGGGAACCTAGGCTTAATGAGTATGAGCGGAAGAACACTTTTTGCCGCGGTATGCCTCGGTGTCGCCACTCGGCCGTACCTGTCCTCAAATATCCCAAATATCCCAAACCCCCGGGCGATGTCGCGTTTAAGCAACTAAAATTAGTGTCTAATAATGGGATGGATATAAGGTTCCTTTTGCTCTTCTGCTTAATGAAGCGCTCAGAAGGTCGGGAAGCGTCAAGCCTTGAACGCCTGGCTGGGGCCAGAATTATGAGCATATACTGAGAGCTCAATTCCGATTTCTCATCTGAGAGTCAGGCGCTCCTAGTTAAGCTATTGCTGTTCGTCTGGTCTCTCTGGTTCATTTCGCTCTCAGAGTAAAATCTGATCTGAATTGCAACCTACTGTCAATGTCCATTTCGATGCAAATCACATGATCCGTGCCATCCCTTGGTGAAAGGAGACAATTGGTCACTGAACTGAATCAGGCCAGTAAAGCCTGTGAACCTGCAAGCGACGGGCTGTTCCCTCCAATTTGATTTGCTATTGCAACAAACAATAGATGCGTCCATAAATGCCACCGCGATCCAAGTCTGCCGGCGTTCTGGCTTAGCGCTAACCTGAAGTGTGCTACTGCAGGTGCAATCATGTAAAGCGGTTAGGGCGGCGTGTTTTCTCCTGTATTTATCCCTTTACTTCAGGCGTCGACACATTCCCTTCCTCTTTTGCCTTTATCACCTCTGTGCATTTGTTCTCCGCCCATGGCTCTCCCCAAAAATCCCAGTAGTGATTCGACAATGCGCTTGTTAGATCGGCCCGATAACCGAAGGAGACAGGTTCTTGGCAAAAGTTGGACCGTTGATCCTTTCGATGATTCCTCGAGCCAGAGCTCACTTTCAGGCCCCTCCTCATCCTCGTCCTCGTCTCACACGTACCCACATCGTGTCTCATTGAAGGATGATCAATTCAAACCCGATGTCAACTTGGGACTAGTTCATGGCACGTCCACACCGCTTCATGACGTGAATTCATCGCCACCGTCCTCCTTCCGTGTGTCTGGGTACTCTAATACACCCAGAATTACGTCCCCGCTAGCAGGAAGGAGTGAGAGTCCGACTTCATCGCAAGAGTCGTCGTCGTCTGGTCACCAAAGACAGGGTGCTGCTAGCGGTCCGCAGCGAGTTTCAAATTCGTCTTGTCCATCGTCTCCAACCTCGTCCGTAGTTCCATTCCCTCCATCGCCGTCGCAGCGTCCGTTTCACCAGCGAGCATCTTCCTTTGGCGCGTATATACTTCAGCGAAGAGCAGATAGTGAATCCAGAGCATTTTCAATACCACCGAGATCGAACGCTCGAGCAGTCACAACACATGGTGATCAGACGCCGGTAGTGGGAACGATGGTGTTGTACCGCCTTGAAGAACCTGAGGGCGGCGATTTCACCCCTCCTTCTCGTCCACCTTTTGTAGAATCTAGTCCAAACAGACGGGGTTCCGCCCATTCGCAGTCCAACAGTTCCGTGTTTTCTATGTCTCTAGATTCGAGGTATCCGACTACAGAAAGCGATGATATCGAGCGTGGATCTGGGTTAGTGCCATATGCGTACGATCCCACTGACGATGATGACGATTACCCTGAGGGAGGGGGGAAGTTGGTTAGTCACTTGAATGAAACTGACTTGCTGCATGATCCATCGTTTGAACCCATGCATAATCATTCATGGAGGGGAGTCCTCAACATCTTCACGTTGGTTGTAGTCGTGGGGTTTTTACTCGTCTTGTTCGTGGGGTACCCGATTGCGGAAGCGACAACATGATGATAGGGAAGAAGAAAAGGGATGGCAGTGGGACGTGTTGTTGGGTTCTGTGTTGGTGGAAGTGTGACACTTCGAAGGCACCGAACTGTTTCTTTGGTTTTGGGACTGATTTCTTCTGCTTACGATATTATGGACTCTACTTATGGTAACTTACAATTTAGACTGTTGTAGCTCCCCTTGCAAAATACTGTTTCTGGCATATACAGACATGTGCCTCTGAGGTTGAAAGAATGATTGCGAGATGCTCCAGAATCAGCTCAATGCTATACGCGCCGATCGATAGGTAATAGAGATAAACTATTGACTCAGGATAGTCCTGACGAAGGATTCGTAATTGATGTTCCCATCACTGATAATGAGCGAAAGCAGGTAAGAAAAGAATTCCGGAAAACAGGGAGGTTCACGCACGCTCCGATCTGGACTCCTTTCAACAGCTCGTCAACTTCTTCATCTGTCATCTTCTCACCAAGCTGGGTCAGAACATATCTGAGTTCACCAGCACCTATGAAACCATTTCCTTCCTTGTCAAACACCTGGAAACCACGAATAAACTCCTCTGACAGGGAAATTCAAGTTAGCCAGATAGTAAAGTCATGTCCAGGAATCGAAACTGCACCTGGTGTTCCAGCTGGTTTAAAGCCATCAGGCCTGTTGAGTATCTTCAAGAACGTGTTGTAATCAACTGTCGTCGCGAGGTTAATATAAAGAGGCACGTTAGAAGGTAAACGAGCCAACCATCTCGTGGCGCATCTTGGGTAATCAGAGCGACTTCCGCCTGAGTGGGATTCTGACCCAAAGCACGCAGGAGATCGCCTAGAGTCTCCTTCGGAACACTCCCCGTCCCTTTCTTGTCGAATAGAGCAAAAGCTTCCTTATATTCTGTAGATCATCGAAGATTGAAGTTAGATGGTGCAGACGATCAAGTCGACCAGCTCTGGTAAAACGTGCCTGCGTTGTCACTCTATTCTGTCTCAGCACAGCTGAATTGTAAGGAGTCGCTAACAATGCTCACCATGATATCGTCTCGTCGTCCTCGTCGTACTGTGTAGAGCGGTTCTAGTTGAACGTGTTGGCAGAGTGTTTGCCCCTATTTGGTCGGCTACGTGATGCAAGAATATGAACACGTGATTGATTGACGTGACCCATTGCCAACCAGTGGGCAGTAAAAATGCCTGCTGAACCCAGAGTCTAAAGCATTGAAGCTGGTGATAAAGACTATTCAGGTTATTCAATTAATCCAATGGTAGACAAGCGATACACCTTCCACAATTTCCATCGGACTGTCGCCGTGTTGAAGCTCAAGCTTCATTTTTCCACATCCATCTGTCACAGGCGTCAAGCATTCGCGTTGCATTAGATAATGATGCACATCGCAAACACAGATCTGTCACTGCTAAAAGCATATGATTCTCTCACCTACGGCAATATAGACTGGGAAAGTTCTGTGGCGAGTATTGATATCGATTCTGATTGCTGTGTGATGAACTCATTTCGCTGATTCCTCTGCTTATGAGCAATTTCATCTAGTAACGTAACCCAGGTAACTGCGTTGTTCTATTAGGCCTTTAAACAGGGTGTTTGCGATATAGCTGGATTTAACTACTGTACATAGAATTACACAGACTGGAGCAAAATCCTGTTTCTACTCATATGGGATCCCTGTATCCGGGCAAGTTGTAAAAGCATCCGACATCGCTATCTCACACTATTGACGATGATAGATCCTTGGTACTACTTCCGGTATGGACTGTTGTATTCTCAGGACATCTTCCAGGATAGCCTCTTTATCTCCTGGTCTTGATGGAGTCTGTGTCCTTCTACATGGAAGTCAATCATATCATGATACGCGTGAGTCGACATCAAGCCACCATCCGTCATATTGATAAATACCTGACTGAGGATTGTGAGAATGCCTTTGCCTCCTTTTCCTTTCCCTTCATTCGATACTCTTGTGCTGTATAGCCGGAATCTCTGGTGAGGCCACCTTTGGCACCGTCCCGCAAGAGAACTTCCTCACAGTGCCCTACTTCAATAGCTATGCTGCATCACTCGTTACACAGCTTCGTTCTTTGTTTCTTAACATCACTATCTATCGTACCTCTGGTTTTGGCTGCCGCTTTCCCCCGAGACGTTGTTTCGTCGCATGAGCAAATTGAGAAAAGAGGGTTGAATTTAGATTTAGGAGTGATTCAGGTTGGGGTTGGGTAAGAATGACATTTATACGGGTGACGCAGCGTGTTCACGCCACACTTCTTGTAATATCCAGAAATAGTGAATCATCATCCGATTCCAGGTAACGTGCGAAGTGCTTAACGCATAACGTTCCTCACTTACTATTTTGAGCAACAGCTCTTCAGGAGATTCTGGGTATGTCCATCTGTTCATCGTGCTTCCACAATGTGACTCACTGATTCATCGGTCGGTTGTAGAGATGATTCGCTATCGGCAGACGTTGACGTTAATACTCAAGACTTGTTCGTGTTTCATCCACACACGAATTCATCACTCAAATCTAACCTTTATACTGTAGGTGCCAAGATACTTTAGGCCAAGTGCCTGGGATAGGCGACGTGGTTTGCTCAATCTTGCCTGGCGATACTCATCTATCAGTCGGGGCATCATCCATAGTAGTGGCAGTTGATTCCACCTCATCCTCGAGTGTTAAAACACCAACAACGAGGAGTAGCACGAAGTCCCCAACATCAACACCTGATTCAGGATCAACCACCAATAATTCTGGCGGGTCTTCGCCAGTAACACAAAGCCCACATAACACCGATAACACCGGGACAAGCCCAGAGACCGTGATTACTGGTGCAGGATCGACAAATACGGCTCGCCCGACGGGCACAATGGATCCTATTCCTTCGAAGGAATCTTCATCGAAGTTCGTTTTAGCATCTAGTACTCATCGCTGTTTGACCTTTTTTGACCTTGTTAGTATGGGTTCTTCGGATACGATCGACTCGTTATCCGGTTTCCCGTGAGTTATCACCTGATGCTCGTCGATGTTCCTGACCCTCCTTGTATATTCCAGCACGATAGTTGCCGCGGTCCAACCAAGTTTGACAAATGGACTTAGCGCACCAGGCGATCGCCCGTTTTTTCCAACATCTATAGCAGCTGAAGGTGACCCAGCGGGTTCCGCAACATCTCGACCAGGATCCACTTCACCCGACGATCCTAGCAACCCAGATACCCCGCCATCTCACACCTCAAAGTCGGCCAAAATCGGAGCTATCGTTGGTGGAATTATCGCGGCAATTTTGTTTATACTCCTGATTGTACTTGCCCTTCTTCTTTACCGACGACGACAGCAGAGGCGTAGGAATAGGCTCCTTGGACCGTTGATGAACTTCGTAGCAAACAGCGATGCTCCGCAAAGTTAGTTGCTGATTTTCCTTCTATTGTGATAATTTTCCACTTACCATTATCGCGCATCATCCAGTGGAGGAGCGATCGTATGCTAAGCGACACGCACCTGCGTTCAGTCTATCATCCAGGTCCACCTCGTCTTACACTCGATCTTCGAGAACATCCCAGCCTCGCACAGAATCCATGCATTCCAAAGTATCGCTAACAGCTACTTCCGCCGATATCACTGCAAACTTGAGATCATCTGTTTTCTCGGATACATCAGACATGAGTGACTTTACGTCAGAGAGTGGTAGCACCTTCACCATCCACCATTCCCCTATGACTGTGTCGATGCTGCAAAGACATGATGCAGTTTACGTTCCCCTAGATGCTAATGGTAGGATGACAATGCTCGGATCTTTGGAGGAACTAAACGAAGGGCCGAACCTGCGCTCAACACCAGCGGAGAGGACTTACAACTGGTGATGTGATACGGTCAGTTTCGGATGGACGAGGAACTTTCTTGCTATTGGACTCGAACTACATATGATATTCTACATCCTGTTAATTGCACACTGACTAGTTCAACTATGTTGTCATCAGGAATGCTATTTTTAACTGTATCGCTAACCTGTGTCTCTAAACATTTCTAATACCAATCTTGACGAACAATGTCGAGAAAAGGAATTGAGACATTTGTTGATCGTGCAGTGGAAGATGTCTGAAACCTATATTATCGAAGTGTGAAAACCGTTGCCAAATCAGTCATCCAGACGTATCAAAGGAGTTGGAATGATTCACCATGCTCTAAACTTGCCAAGGAACAACAATAACTTGCCACGGGTATATCGTCCTCGTCATTGCCTTTCCCATCCTGCCAAACAACAAATCTAACGAAGATCAGATCCATCATCTCCTTCCCGCCTACTACATCAAACGGTAAGGACATCTCTTTGTCCCAGATGGGGTTGAATCCATTGTTCCTGACTGCGTGTGTCTTCGAGGTCACGGTTCGGGCGCTAGCAAGTGTTGTGGTCGTCCCACTTGATGGCTGGGGTGCTGCTAGTTTGTCTTGAAGCGGCTTCGAAGGCGCGGAAGCTTCAGAGGGTACATGAGTCCAGTCCGGGATGTGAAGTGTTACTTCGACAACAGGATCCACGATAGATGAGCTGACAATTTCCTGCCCACTTTTATCGCGGGGACAGGGTAATTGTTGAGCTGAGATGATCTGTGAACGGATAACAGATGTAACACGGGGATGAATGGATTGAGTAATGGTAATGGCTAACCTTGACGTCAAAGAGGTGTTTGGACCTCTTGCTCATTGATTTCAAGGCGGGATCGCGGAGAGGACAGGGTTTCAGGACGTATCCAGATTTACCATTCCTCATGAACATCGCCATATTCATCATATACCCGATGTCTGGATCAATCCTGTCAGATTTAATCATTCCAACAAGGATGGGACGTTACCGAATGTCTGCCAGTTCAAAGCAACCACTTGAGCCCCGGCAGCCCAGTATCTATTAGGCTCATAGTTCGTCGAGTTAACCCTTAATCCCTTCGGGTAAATCCTAGTAACGTTTTTCTGATTATGCCGAATCAGAGCGTTCATCCTAAGCTGTTCCTTGAGCATCCCGTTCGCCTTGCTTTCAGAAAGTGAAAATATATGTTCCGGCCGATAAGGTGACTTGTCAGGGCTATGATTGAACCCACGGCACTTAATTCCGACGGTGTAAACGAGGAGTGAGGCTAGGGCGAAGGACATCTTGGGCTTCTCGGCGGGTGCTGACTGGGATTTACTAGTGGAGCCCAAACGAATATGTGTTTTGGCTTTCTTGAAGAATCCTTTGACCTTAGCCCCAGCTTTGGATGCTGTCGACGCATCTGATGGAGACGAAGTGGACGTGTCAGAGTCTGCTTGTTGGGCGATTGCTTTTGCGGATTCGGCTCTTTCTTGGGCATCTTGTTGCGCGATGATCATGATATTTTTGGCCTAAAAACGTGAATGAGAAATTAAACGGATTGTATACGGTGAAGTAGACCTAACCTTGAGCATGATCTTTCCCTTCAGCTCCTCCGGACTTGGTAGAATCTCGATCTTGGCACGATCCTCAATAGGAGCCTGAACCAAAGACTCTCCGAATGCTTCTCGCATGATGTCAACCATCTTCCCTTGTTGCGCGACGCTGCAATGGATTTCCGCAGAGACAATAACAGGGTAAGGCGAAGTTGTGAAGGCGTATTTGTGGATTGCGATGCAAATATCTCGGACCGGGACTTTGGAGGTAAAAGTCTTGCCGTGGTATACAATTGGTTCGCCGTCGTCTCCATCGTAGATATCCACTATCGGTGATTGTGAGATAGATTGAGTAAAAGAGATAGAAGAACTTGCATTCAACAGTTCGGCAACTATGAAGCAAGGCTCTGACGTAACCCTCGACGGTACTCACTCCAACGAGTTGATGGCCGACGAGATATGTGTTATGGGAGGAAGAAAGATAGTATTCCGACATAGGTCTGGTCATATCTTGCCATATTTTCCTCTCTTTGGGGGCGAAGGGAGAGTTGTCTGAAGAGAGGAGGAAAGACGTGAATTGTTCAAGTTTCATAGATGGTAGCGAGTCGGATGTAGAGGTCTGATTTGTGTTTGAATCTGTGTTGCCCTGCGATACCACTGGAGGTGGTTTGTCCACCGCAGGTAAGTTGTCCTTGGGAGAGACAGTATATTTCTCATAGAGGGAACGTAATTCGGACTCGCCGAACGATGTCTATCCAATGTCGATCATCAGTATGAAATTGATACGGGCTTAGAAAAGAATAGCTCACCTGTTGGGTTTCCTTCATAAATTTCGTAAATGCAGCAAAATCAATAATATCATTGTCTCCAGAAACGGTATTGAAAATGGCCTCAATATCAGGACGTCGTTTTAGGAGTCTGACAAAAGCCCTGAATTGTTCTTCATCAAGTGTTCCGTTCGTGTCTTTATCTGCTTGCTGTAAAAACGAACACCGTTGGATCCCTCAGATCGCAATGGACAAAGTTTGACCTACTCGAAACAGATTCATAATTCCAGCTTCTGCTGGTCTCATCCCAAGCCTGACACACAAGCTCTCGATCTCACTCCACCCAATCTTTTTATCGCCATTTAGATCAGCAGCCGTCCAATACATCCTCTTCCACACCTCCTCTCTCGTATCTTCGTTTCCTAATCCATCCATCAATCCCTTCCTGACTTCAACGAGTTTCTTGATTGTGTCCTTCCATACGATGAACTGGTCATCTGAGGATGCGACGACGTTGAGGGTTTGGTACTTGGAGGACGTGGAGAGGACGTAGATGATAGTTGTCCATCGTGATTCTGGCAGATGAAATCCATCCTTGAGAGCATCTGAGCGTATGCCTAGGCGGTCACGATCGAAAGAAGCTTGAGAAGCAAAACGGAGTTCTTTGATGCATTCGATGGGAACTGGTTACAGCAATATAGTGCGTTAGAAATGCAGTTAATGACGAAGTGTGGCACAAGCAAGGGAAACGCACTGTTCCCGTGTTTCTTGCTCTCCCATGCGATACACCCGCTGTCTGGATTGATTCTAAACAAGGCGGCTTTGATCCTCTTCTCCGAGACTTTGATCATGTTGATCCCGCTCTCCAGCATATCTGGTATCTTAACGCTCGACATCGCAAAGTAATATTTAGATTATCAGAGTGGTTATAGGCAGACAAACAGGCAACGATGAAACAGATTTGGGTCTGAAGATGGTGGTAGGAGGTAAGAGAGGTGAAATGGGTGAAGCGCTATAATAATTGGAGCTCTACGCCGTGATAGTGTATGAAGGCTGCTCAATGTATTATGTAATGTCCAAGATATTCCGTGATGCCAAGTGGGACTTTGTTTGAACCAGGAAAAGGTTGATTTTAACTCAATGTGACTTCGATTGAGGGGAAAATATTTGAATGTAATCATAAATGAATCAGTATGAGGCAGATAGTTCAGAAGCTTCGAGACAAACAGAGCAGTATACTAAGATACTTGAAATATTGGATACGATCTGCTGCAATCCGCGGCAAGACAGCAAGAATTTAGAAACACAGTGACCATAACTTAGCTCCATCATGATGCAACTCACAAACACTGGCGGTGGAAGAGTAGTACTGAGTTCACATCTGTAGCAGTAATAATCGCTGGCATAATAGATCCGAACTGTCAGAAAAAAAATCTGGCCATAAGCCGAATGATGACGGACTGCCAGAAGCGCCTGCGGTAGTCCGAGGATAGGAAGCTGGAGCGCTGCAGCAACAGGGATCTAGCCTGTCTGTATTGAACTTGTGTTCATGGTGAGAATGCTGTATCCTCAAAGAAATCAAGGTGGCGAGCAAGAGAGCCACCGAGCAACTTGACAAACCTTGGACGCTTGAACTATTTCCCTTCGATCCTGATGGTGTGTTCCTGGTAAGGACAGATTCGCTGATACCCTGAAAACAACTTTAGATGTTTTAGGCATAGTAGACCCAGCATAGCTGAGTGGCTTAGGTCCAGCCTAGCGCCAGACAATTAATATGATAGTCCAGGAGCATCTTCATTGCAAGAGCGGCAGGAGAACTTGTTCAGATTCAAGAATTAAGAAGGGAAGCCATTCTGATTTTCAAGTAAAAAGAAAATCCAGATGATGGTTGTAATTTATATATGACTCCGAGGATAAGGTGCCTTGAAAAGAGGAAATGGTATTATGTAAGCAAACCTCGTGGGAGAGCAGTCTTGACTCTTGAAGCTGATCATTCCTTGGTTCTCCGTCTTCCTCTTGATCATTCGCTCCTTCTTCTTGTTTTCTTCCTCTTTACCCTGATTTTGCCGTATTCTAGTCCTTAGCAGACGTTAGCTAAAGGATTACTGGTAAGTTCAACCATGTCCAGTATTTCACAGTCAGTGATGATGGGCTCATCATTGACTGCAAAGTTTAGGCAGATTTTTATCGCCTCTTCAAGCTGGAGAAACAGAAATGGATGCGAGTGCGTTGGGAAGGTGGACGAGATTCGCGGCGAAGGGTGGAATAGGCAAATGCACGGCGCTGAACGACTGTGTTGCCGAGAAACCCGAGGATCTGATGTTTTTGACGGTATGTCTGTTACTGTCATTGCTTGTGGAATTTGGGTGTTGATAGTCTTGCAGAATGATGAAATTATAGTCCTTATGCAAATTACAGAACTTGAGGATGTGTATTTGGTAAGCTTACTGCAGCCAAACCAGGCGTTCTGCTCACAGAATGTTCCACAGGGTTATTGTGAGGGCGTTGTCGGCAGATTCGCTGGCACAAACGTCAGGTTCCACTCGAAGCTGAAGAAGCCAGTTATGACCAAACGGAGCTCGACCGGGAAGTCACCAACACCGAACATGAGGGCGAAGAGCTCATCCCCAAGGTCGCCGTCATTCGGTCCTATTGGATCTCCTCCTGTCTCCTCGCCGTCCCCTGCAAATTTTGGCGCTGTGCCTTTACCCTCCACGAGGCTGGCCGACTTTGAGGATTTTCAGGATCCTCCTCTTTCACCTTCGTCCAGTTCTCGGTTCTCGTCCCCCAGATCGAGTATTCAAAGGCCAACTGGGTCATCATCACAACCGTCTCCAATACCAGCAACGACTTCGTTTCAACTTGAACCGACTCAACCACTCAACGTTCTGAAAATCAATCCTTTAACTCCTCTCACGTCACCGCCAAGAAAAAATAACTCATCACCCCGTTCTTCATCACCAGCGCCTCCATCCATCCCTGACTCACAGGATCACGTACCCGACGCTCAGTCAACGCTCTCACATAGTGACACTCAATCGACTGTCATGAACAGCGAACAAGGCTCGCGTGTAGAGGAAGCCCCAACCCATACCGAACATAACACCGAGTTACAACCTTCACATACGGAATCTCTCACAGCCCAAGAACCTTCATCTCCGTCTCTCATAAACAGAGGTAAACGTTCGTCACTATCATCGCTTCTCTATGGTTCTCGCCCTTCGTCCGCCGCATCTTCTCACGACGAACGGTTTAATAGACCGACATCAGCTGCTTCTGATGGAGAGACTGGTATAGGTTTGACGCTGCTCCAAGGAATGCTGGATGGTGATGGCGAAGATGACTGGTCTTCAACGCATAGTCGGTCTTCGAGGAGAAATGACGAACTTACAATGGAGAACGGGGTACCGAGGACCGACTCACCGGAAACCTTGGGTTACGCGTTGACGACAGCAACGGAGACAACTCGCAATGTGCAAAGGAGTGAAACGGCCGAGTCTAGCACAACAGAAGGACCAGACGTACTTCAACAGCAGCAGGTCGCTTCCAAGTCACCTATCTCTCCGACAGAGTCCATCGGGAAGAAGTCTTTGGCTGATTCCCTGCGTCCGTCTGAAACGAGTGACGGATGGGATGGAGCTTCCGACATCTACGATGACTACAGGTACTCTAGATATTCTGTATCCTCGAAACGGGCTTCACAGTTCTCTGCTCTCACATCTTTGTCCAATCCCATTTCATCGGATATTCCTCCAGTACCTCGAGCTCGAACGGACTCTCAGCACTCTAATCCTCCCCCACGACCACTCTCTGCTGACTCAGAGGCGTCTGTATATACCCAACAGTCCGTCCAACTCTATTCGACAGATTCAAATCCGCAACCCGCTGTTGAACCGACCTCACTGAAACGCACTACTTCTTCCGGTAAAGGACCACCCGCTCCTCTTGATTTTTCAAAGTCTCGCTCTGGCCATTTCCCATCTATTCATTCGGCTACATCACCACTGCTTCACACGAATTGGGCTTCACCCGAAGCATCACCGGAGATATCTCTTCGTCATTTTTCAGCGACTTCGAGCATGTCTGGGATGCCATCACCTGAGAATATTTCGCCGTTATCACCTAATCCCGTTTCGGCGGGCGGCGCTGCTTCAGCTTTAAGGCAGAAACTAGAAGCGGAGAAATCAGACCATACGGGTGGATGGACAGTTTCGAACGGGACTGCTGTGAAAAGAAATGATGAGTATTTGGGGAGGAATATTGTCATTGAGGACGATACAGATAACGTTCCGATTGTGCAGGAGGTGATCCTTCCTTCTCCAACTGATTCTCCTAAGAGTCCCGTACGGCCTATTCCTGGAGCTGTAGACGCTATACCGCCACCGCCACCGTCACCTGGCGGTATTCCCAACCCGTTCGCTCGACCAACGCTTTCTGAGCTCAGAGGCGAACCACAGCCTGGTTCCGGAGTGCGACAGAGCCTGTTTCTCCCTCATCCGAATGCTCCAAAGGCGCCACCCTCTTCGTCCTCTTCCGCTGGACCAATGTATATACAGAACCAGCGAGACCGATCCTTGCCTGGTCCGGTGTCTCATCCACACGCTCAGGGAGGTTGGGCGCCCGATATCATGAGGGTCCTCGTGCAGAAACAAGCGCAGATGCATCCCGGTACTGCCAAGTCGCCGACGTTTTACGCTGCTGCGGATTTGAGCCAGAGTACAGGCCCTGTTCCTATTTTCTTCAGCTTGGAACCTCCTCAAGCAATACCTGCGATTACCGCTGCCGCGTCGGCTGCTGCTGCTGCCCACAGCAATCCACCAACTGGATTCTCATCTCTGCCTGCCTTTCCGAGTAATCCCGTCCCTGCAGGTAGCGGTCTTGGTGCATTACCCACCCCACTCAATCAACCATCATCGATCCAGTCTCCACCGTTTCATGCGCCCCCATCACACGCACCTAGCTCCAACTCTCCCCGATCACCTCCTAGATTAACGGTCCATGCACCAGTACCACAGCAAGCCACTGTCATTCCTGCTCGTGTTGGCATATCTGCTGAACCGTCTCAAGAGAGGGAATCCTCTGTTAACCCACCAGAAAGGAAGGCTTCCCTCAGCCCAGAGATGGCTAAATCGTCTAGTGTGGTCGCTAGTCCTGGTGCTATACCGAGGGCGAATTTCTTCCCTAAGGTTGGTGCACCTAGACCCAGGTCAAGATCATTTTCGGGATTTGACAGGCCAAACGCAGAGACTGAGCTGCCTATGAGAAGGTGAGATTTCCTCTTTTTCTTGACCTTCTCAATCGATACTGAGAGCTGTCTCTCGTGTCTAGCGTAAGTCCCTCTAGCAAGCCCACGATTACTCTGCCCACGGCACTGGACCAACCCTCTGCAGCAATCCCGATTCAAGCTGTCTCTCCACTACGAAGTAGCAGTCGACAGTCATCCAAGTCTCCCAATATGCGTGGGCCTTCTCCCTTATCGCTGCCACAGAATATCGTGGTTTCTCCCTCAGCGTCTATACCCAGAGGTCCATCCAGTCCCCTATTTCGAGGTTCCTCTATCGCAGCTTCATCATCCGCGCAATCCGTTTCAAGTCCTACGCTTAGTCCACGTCCGCATCCTCTACGTCATGTTACGTCAGCAGGGAAGACTGCATCTCCGCCTTCCTCACCACGAAGTCCAGCCTTTCAAACTTCATCTCGACCTAACGTATTGAGGAAAGCACCCTCAATGACGGCTGATCTCTCACCAGGAAGGTTGAATTCGCAGCAGACTGGGAACAAAGCGCTATCTCCTGATCAAGATACCCAACCTGCGATCCCAAAACATGTCTCGATGTCGATTCAAGGCGAAACGACCACACCACGGTCATCTACGGAATCCTTAGGAAGGAACTCCGCCACCTCCCCACCTCCTGCCCGAAATATCTCCCTTAAGAGTAAACGGTCGTTGCCCAACCTTCGCCGGCCCTCAGGTAAAATGACGGACGACATGTCGTCCCTGCCGCTTCCTCGGTCAATCGAGGTGGAGCATCATGAGACGGTCCAGGTTGAGGATATGGATTTTGAGCTCGTGAGGCCCACTATTCCCCTAGCCGTGAGGAGTAGCGAGGATTCTGTAGTCAGAGGAAGGGTATCATCAGAAGGCAGTGGAACATCCGCTTTGTATCTGCGGACAGAAAGCCCAGCGATTTCACTTGGGTCAAACCCGCCTCGCTCGCCAACTGTGGCTTCGACTCGTGCCTCTGACTCCGACTCTCCCGGTATTGAAGCACATCGTCAACGAGAACAACGATGGATCGCGTTGATGGGAGCGTCTCCCGCTTCTCAGGCTAGGAAGAGCAAGAAGGTCAAGAAACTTGTCGTCGAGGGCGTTCCAGCGTCCGTGAGGAGTCTCGTTTGGGCTTATATCACGGATTGCAAGTCGAGGGGTGTTCCAGGAGTTTATGCTCAGATGGCTAGTAGAGGAAAGGCGTCGACTGCTTTCAGTCAAATGGAGAGGGACATTCAGAGGCTCGTGGCTGAGAGGTCTCAGTTGGCAGGAGTGGAGGGTTCGCTCGTGACGGTGTTGAAAGCGTACATGACGATGGCCCCAGACGTGCGGTACGATACAGGTATGGCCTGTTTCTATGTTAAGTAACGAACGCAGTATCTGATTGCTTCTCTTTCCAGGACTCGTGCTTGTTGTTGGACAACTCTTGCTAGTCATCCCAGAAGAGAACACTTTCTGGGTATTTGCGTCCATCATGGACTCTCTGCTACGACCATATTTCTCCCCTGTGACCACGCAGCTCGAGGTCGACTGCGAATTGTTTGGAAGGGCCTTGGAGGCGAATGACCAGCAACTTTCGAAGAAGTTGCTCGTCGACCTGGGTATTACACCAGTTGAAATCTGCCGACCATGGTAAGTGCAACTAGACATACTTCATCTAATATTCGAGATGTTTACTCCAGGTTCCTCCAGGTTCACTTCGCTGTTTGCCTCTGCGCTACCTGCTGAGATACTGAGTCGTACCTGGGACTTTTTCTTATACGAAGGTAAAGCTTGTATCCGACGTCCTACCTTCTTTCTAATTTGCTGCGCAGGTCAACCGTATCTCATCCGCATGGGTCTTGCCATCGTCTACTGCTGCCGCCCCAAGGTTCTCTCAGAAACCAACACAAGCGTTGAGACTACTCTTGGTTACCTGCACCGCCCTGCACCGAATTGGCTTCCACCGTCTGTTGAGGGTTTCATCGCACTTGCGGGATCATTCAAGCTACGAGACGATGATGTGGCGAAGCAGAGAGTGAAGATGGAGCAGCAGGTTAAGAAGCAGGTTCAGGCTGCTGGGGGTCGTGGAGGTTTGAGTAGCAGCAGCAGCGTGCGAGGGAAGGCGTGAAGCCATCGTTAGCTTGCTGTCTGACTTCATTTCTTGGTTTATGTCCATCTTTTTTATTTCATCATCTATCACGGCTTTCATTATACACATGTACGTTAATCATTCACTATTTTCTACTTGTTTTTTCCCTCTCTAGGCTATCTACACTTCGCTTTCATGTCATTCATTTCACCCCTTTCATCTCCTTATGTGTTGAATCTTTGCACTAATCAAAGTCTATTTGTTCGGAAGGAGAGTGGTGTGACATGATGATTGTGTGACTTGTGGGATATCTACTACAAGGCTGCGTGCACACTGCCATCTGAAGCCGTGCTCTGGTACGAAAGCGGAGGTAACACCGAGAAGCGCGTGTAGTAAAGACCAGAGGGTTTACACCATCTGTTTCACCGGTGTCTTTGGTCTCTCTAACGTTTCCCACTCGTCCAGCTGCTCTGTGACGATCTCCGAATCTGAGTTCGAGTTTAAGAGTCTTGATACAATGCAACAACGAAGGCGCATGATTATGTGAACGATGGTGAAGATGATGAGGACTGCGATTCCGATGCCTACTATGTAAGCTGCCAGGAGGCCATGTTGCTCTGAAGGGTCCAGGAAATCGTATGCTGTTGTATTACGTATGTTGAGGGATCGGGGTGTAGAAAACTAAAAAAGAAAAAAACAAAGAATGAAGACGTACTGTAGAATCCCTGTGTTGCATGAGTGATGTACGCGACCCCGAGGTAAGCAGCTGCTATGAGGACACAGAGCAGTGCGTAGCCCCAGTATAGTGGTGGGACGTTGGTGAGTAACATCTCGATTGCGATGAAAAAGGTGTTCAACGCGTGTTGAGACAGGGATAGAAAATCTGTCGGAAGAACGCCGGGAGGTAAGTATGTATGTTTGTGGGGGGATAGGAGGATGGAAATGGTACGTGCCACTTGTTTTGTCCCCGAAATCATGCGGTCCTAACAATCCCCAGTATACGATGGTCACTAGAATGGCTATGGGGATATATAGATGACGACGTAAGTACAAATACACAGCACTAAAGGGGGCACATACGAAGAGTGAGGACGGAAGAGCACAAGTATAAGTGCAGGAACTGTAGCAATTTGGGCCACTTTTGAAGTGGATATCCCTGTCTGCCTTGTCGTACGAACAATAGCGTTTGAACTCCAGAAGCCCAGAAGTACGAGCAAACACCAATATAGGACAAGCATGTAAAGTAAGACAGGTATCTGGTAACCAGTGAAAAGTTTTGATGAGCCCTTGCGTACGACACGGCAGGAGAAAGAAAAGAAAAAACGTTGAAAGACGTACGAGTCTCCGGTATGGAATCTTGTAATTTCATCGATGAGATTGTAAATGAGGATTAGCAGTGTATAAGAGGCGATAACCAATCGAATGAAAGCGAGGTAAGCAGGTCGGAAAAGTGGGGACGATACGAGGAGAGCCTGCTCATCGAAGGGCGTGTGTAGACCAAAGGAAGTGAATGGGTGCAGTAGTTTCATCGTGTATTAATGCAGCCACGAGGAGAGTAACAGGTGTGGAGACCAGACTGGTTTGAAAAGGAGGGCCTCGTGGAAGGAAGGAGTTTCGATGAACAACGGGCCTTTTCAAGGAGACACGCCCCAGTTACGCACAAGTACATGAACAAGCGCTGTCAATGAATTTGGATCATCAAAGTCAATGTGATCGCCACCCGTAAACGTGATTGATGTCAATTGACCGTTCATCAGACCACATATCAATCTTTCTTTCAGCCAATTTGCGCTGTTTTCTCCCATCTTGCCTACCTTTGAGCTATGTTGTCTATGCAGTGAATCCTTGATCCATTCTTATTCTCCACTGGCGATATCTATTACCACGATAGCTTGAGCTTCGAACCCATAATAATGGTTGACGACAGCGTTAAGGATCGCACCAAACACACGTTTAATCGGTGTGGCGTGCTTCTACTAGCTCTATGATAAAAAAAAGCTGCATATATTTGCAGGAAGCGTACACTGAAGCTGAACAACTCAAGATCCGTCGTCAACTTCCATGATCAGCGTGGAACTTCACGGTCAAATCCTGGATGATAGATGGTCGCTTTTCGGCTTGAGAAGCTCTCATCGTCACCTGCCACTTTCCTTGTATTTTCATGGTGCGTCCACAGACAGTGCCTCGGTGCCCCAGAATCCAGATACTTCACACACATCCCGCATGGGACCTTGGGAACTAAGGCAACCCCGAACATTCTTGTCGCTGTCGTTGTGGAGCGTGTCACCAACAGACTATTGATGCCATCTGAGAGCTCAATACCAATGATACCGGGGATCTTTGTGCAGATACGTTCGAGGTTCAAGGTGTTTTCCTATCTACGCTAGCATGATGGAGGTATTTAAGGAGAAGGTTAAGAGTTGAGGAAAGTCTGTTGAGATAGCCTACTGAAACGATGTGGATGACGCTCTAGTGCTGTTGTGGAAAACCCAATGCGCCCAGAAGGTTGCAGATATTGCTGGGTCGGTAAAAAAAATTCAACCCGAACGCGCTGATTTGGTTCAGGCAATAGTACAAGGATGGCCGTATAGCTGCTTCAAAGGGTCAGAAATCAAGATACGAAACACTCAAGAACAGCGGGAACCTATATAGTGGGCCGCTCAAGCCGTGAAACCAGACCATTAAGCTATTCATTCCTCCCTATCACCTCCTGTGCTGTTCGTGCTGGCCTCTTACACCATACAAGGGCATCTCGCCTATCCTTTACCGATCGCTTCTATCATTGCTGTGTAATCCCAATCAAGGAGACCACCCTGAAGCCGCTTCATACGCTATGACATTCCCGGATAGGATTTGCCTACACCATACCTCTTGAGTCCCGGTTCTCAGCATAATATTGAGGAGGTATCACGGTGGTTCTGCTGCTCTCTGAGTCAAGAGGTGCAAAAGGAGGATGATACGGGTCTCTTTAAAAGCTTCATCACAATCAGTAGCGAGATCGGGCCCAAAAATATTATTCAATCAAGTTCGCCTTTGTAGGCGTAATTGACCGTAAGAGAGTGGATTAAACACAGGTTTCTATATTACAGTAGTTCTAATATCATCCAGCTCTGCGAGCGGGGAAATGGTTTCTGGTTCTGCATCTTCAGTTTGTATCGGTATTACGGTCAACAGCGGTTTCGTTGTCCAGGTACTGATAGTACCATCGAAATTGCTCATTGCGAATTTGAGCGGATTGACGGACGCCGGGTTCCAGGCGATGCAGGTAGAGCTGATGTCGATATCCTGCCTTCTGAGAACGTGAAGAAGCACGGCTGAGAATCTATTCCACATTACAATATCCCCGCCTGGACAGCTCAATTTTATAATCACGAAGGTCCCTAGGAATAGCTTGGGAGACGCACCTATAGTGGTATCTGTTACTAGCTGCTCTTTATCCCCGGCGAATTCACTCAAGCCATTGAGCGAATCTGTGGATCTAATGGCACTGTAGTATTGTTTCAAAGTAAGTTTTGCACGAAATGCTACAGGAAACCCTCTCCGGATTAGGACAGGTCGAAGAGTCCACAGCTGTGGCGAGCACTGGTCCGACAACAGTCAACGTTTGAGTAAGCAAATCAGTAACAAGAGTGGGGCACTTACTTTTCCCCTGGAGCCGACCAGCACGTCAATACTATTGCGACTAGTCTGGACCCTTCTTACATCAGCTAGGACAGGAACAGTGCTGTTGATGTTGCGTTCAGCACTATCCACTTCACTCGAATGAAGAAATCGAGGGAAAACCCACTCTTCTGTTGTTCTCGTGGCATAGTCGTATACTGAAAGAGCAACATAGGTCAGGGCCATTGTCTCTTGTTTGCCTATACCTAGAAAAGTAAACATACCTATGAGTTGCTTTTCAGACTTTGATTTCCCAGGCGAGCCTGTTATATGAGAGGAAGGGACTTGGCCGACGAGGACTATCCGAGAGGACCTTGGGTCTGAGTCGACGGTGGCGCTGCGGAGCTTGATGCCTGTTTTATAGGGCTCTGCTAGATTCTGCATGGGTCGACATTGAGAAAACAAGTTTCTGATGCAGGAACACATCAAATGATCCTACCTCGCCATTCAAACTCTGTAGGTATTTATGCTTCATCAGTCCATGTACAGTAGTCAATGCTATCAACTCACCATCCAGGTCACCATTTCTCCGTTGATGGATAGAATACCTGGATAATATTGAGCTATCCGTACAAATTATGACCAGGAATAAACACACTTTTATCATCGGCCGCCCAGGTGATGAATTTGGATGGGTACGATTTCTCGCGGCTTAGTATAAGATTGTAATGCTGACGAATGCTTCAGAAGTTAAGATTTGAAATACTTTTTAGACGCTTACCTTTGCGGTATAAATTTCCACCAAGGATGTTGTTCTCTGTTGAGCGTTCGTTGGGTGTAACCTACCCATCATGTCTGGAGCTTGAACCCGAATCGCAATCATAGTACCATCGTGAGACCTGGATCGATGTTATTCTGATTGAATGTACATAATTTATTCAGCACTCACCATGCCACCTGGTTCACTAGATCTCGTTGTAAAAACCTATCTGGACTGCTGGATTTCTGGATGTCGTCGTATGAGAAACAGCAGGTTTGCGATCAAAGTTTATCTCACGTCAAAGTTGTATACAGAGGTTCCGCCTCCCAGGCTTGGCGTGTATCAGTTGGGGAGAACCGGATGATGTTGGTCTGTGACTCAACATACCTCGCAACAGCCAACTCATCACCTTGAGGAGAATATTGGATATGAGAAATTCCTTCCTTGTGCTCGGATAAAGTGTGTTCAATTTTAAAGGTCTTCAATGTATTCGAATCTGAGAGCCCAATGCCATCAATACAATTCTACTGATGACAGACAAAGACAAGAGATACCTGGCTGCGAAGGACCAGGCAGACTAAAATTATGCATGTCACGAGAACGGCGCCACCTGTGGGCCCGGGGAGGCTTTGGAGATGGTTTTGGTGCAATATTAATGCGATTAGCTGTTATTATGGAAGAGATGGTCTGTTGCCAGCGTTGGATAACCCTTGTCCTGTCGTCGTTTGTCGCCACTGGTGGCCGTAGTGTTAAGGTAATTCCGACTTTGCCATCCGGAATGCTACCCGGCCCTGGAAGGTGGGGTTCTGACTTCTGCTTGCGTTTATCAGGGCGGAAAATGCTCGGAAAGGTCTGCGCATCAGATACTGACAGTCTTCTTGGAGTTCTGGTCCGACCACTGTTTATCGAAGTTAAGTCGGAGTCATTGAATGAACCAAGCGAACTGGAATCCGAGTTCTTGCTTCGCGGCCATGGGATTTCCCTGAGTCTGCGGAGATATTTAAACCACCGCTCGTAGGCAAAGGACGCGGATGCACCCAGCAAGCCCAGCATAGTGATCAAGGTAGATACAATTACCACAATTCTGGTGGCATTTCCCTGAGCACATGCAAATAAGTAAAAGTAACAAAGATTCTCAAGTTAACAAGAAAAATGCGAACTTGTGCAGTGACTAGTGCAAAATAAATTGTTGCGGTGGAGAAGCAGATGATAGCGACAACCAAGAAGATGAGGGGCGACCCATGGATATAGAGGGAAATCCAGTTCGAGGAGAATTTACCCCTAGAGCCACTGTATCATTCGGATTATATAGATCAGCAGGACATAAACCAAAAGGAGCGTACTAGACTGTTTGTTTCCAAGCCAATCCTAGCAGGCTATTCAAAGCAGCACCGATACTGAAAATCAACGAAGCGTATAGGAATGTGTTGACATTGGTTATCGCAGTTGATTGCGTATTGAGTCCATATGTCATCTGCATTGTCGTAGCAGCAACAGCGGAGAAAAAGGTCGCGACAGTGGATATGTTGAGCATGTTCTTCCCACTCCTTCTTTGTTCGTTCCGAATTGTCGGCATCGCTGACAGATTATAACCATTGGCTTCAGACAAGATAAACGAGTGTACAGGAAATCTTACCAGTGTTTGTGTAGATATTCAACGCCGATGACACTCCCACCAAGTGCGCTCCCATTTCAACGGCAACAGAATGGACAAATCGACGCACTTCGAGAGAACCTATCTGATCTTAAAACGATATTATTTCCCATCGTTTCCATGGATGAAGAATAAAGGCAACAAACTCTCGTATGTTCCCAATCTTTCCACCCAGTACTGGAGTGGTGAATTTCTTAGTAGGAGAAAAGCTCAAACTCAAACCACCTACGACCAAATCCTTAACGAAGTTTCTGATCTCATCTGCATCTCTGATTGAATGGTTGGTAAATTCGTTGAACTCAGCTGTCTTGCTGAGAAACTTTTTCAGTGCAATTTCAAACCCCTTGAGCTCTTCTGGAAAGCTCATTTCTTCAGGAGAGAACGATCCATGAGAATTAAACCCAATCACAGTAGCGGTGCTCGGTAAGCCATTCTTCTGAGCCGTTTTACGTGAGGTGATATCTGGAAAAATATGGGAGGCATTGTCTCGGGCGGCGGCAAGCACCCGTTGCAGCTTTGCTCTGAGCCTATGAATAGCCAATAAAACGTCACCGGAACGTCCCAGTTGACGTACTTCGGTAGTGAAAGTGACTAGCTGTATTGTGAAATTTATTAACGGGCCAGCCAACGGAAAGTCAGGCATGGAACTTATACTTCGGAGTCAAAGGCATACACTCGGCTTTTGAAAATGTGGAAAGACTCTGCATTCGTTGTTGTGTAACGGCCTAGTTTGAGGGACGTGTTTACTGATTTATGAAACTAGATACTTGAGAACGCAAATAACTCACCTGGACTCTAGTAGAGTGACTCCTCTAAATCTTTAATGATCTCCACGTCTGCTTCTGGTTTGAGAATAGCCGATCCATTAGTATAGTTTCATCGTCTCTCACCATTGTAACTGGCATCCTCAGTACTAGAGTCTTCTAGTATTCGAAGAAAGGCTTGGATAGCCCTGGTTCTCCTGGTACCTCTTCGAGGGGTGGTGTGTCCAGGAAGGTCAATGCGAGGAAATTGATCAGCTTCGCAAGAGAGACAAAGAAACCAACATAGCAGGGTGGCAACAAATAATAGCAACAGCATTAGCTAGTGTCATACATGAAATTCAAGGCAAAGCAGGCATACGAGTTGAGAGTAGCAAAGAAGGCATAATGGAAGCTTGATCTCGGGCACTAGTAGTTTGCTGGTGAAGATCGAGGATGAGAAATAGGGCACTGATATATTTGAAGTCTACCTGGTAAAACTATATATGATCTAGGTCAATGAACAGCTTCGATTCATCAGGGTATCAACGACGCTGGGAGCAATTTGCCAGGATTTTTGATGATCAGATCAAAAAGAAGCATTGACCGCCTGGTTCTTCTGTAAGCACATGAGCGATATTGACAAGCAGTTCTACTCTCTGATTTATGCTTATTACGAGCGAAAAAATACGTCAGCTTTTGGGGAAGTGCCTGATAATGCTTGCGCAACTGAACGGCTGCCTCGACTAACAATAAGCATCCCACGGTAATGGTGCTCTCAATATCAATTTGACGGATCAGCCTGACACGGTCTGAAACCAGTCCACAGATTCCTGGATCTTCACAGCCTCCGGAAACGGAAGGATGTAGGTCTGTTTGCAGGTTAAGGACACACTCACGAGGTGGGCCATCAGTGATGTGACAGATTCGGAATTAAAATCCTCGATATTCCAACACCTTGCCAATCATGTTTTCAAGACTTGGCTCGGATTATATGGTCATGACAAAACAACTGCAATGCATTGTCAAAGCAATGATATTTCCCTGAGTTTTTCGAGCTAAGAAGTGCTATAATCATATGGTGGCAGCAGATCAAATCGTCAGATGACAGCCCAGCCTTAGTACGAGGGCTTTGAATCTTGAGAACGATATAGACATAAATTTTTGCTATGTATCTGTACCAGCAATTCCTATATTCTCGGCAAGCAGGGTTTCACGCAGCTTTGTTACACGTGCTCCGCCTTCAGACGGCTCAACCGCTTAATCGGCATCGTGACTGAGCACAGGTTGGATCACTGGAACAGTGGTTGTGCAAGCTAAGATATACAGGAAACGTTAAACATAGAACGAACATAATTCGAGGAATGAGGGTGCAATTATAGCAATTGTCACAGCTTCACATGGTGAAGGAGCATGGCATCTGAGACGACCATCGGCACTGGCAGTGATGAGTCGCACGGTGTGACACTGGTGCGACTTCGATTTAATTGACTGCCTTCACAAAACGCGGATTATTAGCAAGATAAAATACACGGCCTCGTGCCGGTTAATGGCTGGCAAATTTCACGAGAATACATCTCGAGCTYGTATTGTTGGAAGCTCGAATACAATRAAGACATAAAAATTGCGGRTGTACATGCAAGTATTGATAAAAGGTGTCCACAAGCAAAAGAAGATATGAAACCCCTGTAGAAAACAGAACAAAGCCACCCGAACAACTGACTACTGCAGTGGCAAAAAAGAATAACAACGATCCTCGTACTTCGGAGGCCACTC
>CEMT01388326.1:273-38208 GCA_900068985.1 Pterula multifida
GCTTCCACTCCAGATTCACCTGGAGTGAGTGAACTGCCCTGAGATGTGGGGTCATCTGATCCTGAGTCCATAGATGAGATTTTAACAACAATAGAAATTTAGGTATTGCAAAGCACTCCTGTTGGTAGCCTGAAAAACATGTTGAGTTGGCAAGGTTCACAGGAGAGTCCAGTTTACAGCAACAACCACTGATATAGAAGTGTGATTGTGTAAGATGTCTGAGTGGCCATCTGTCCTCATGCAACAGACAACACACTCATCTGACCTGTTTGTGCACTCTCCACTACTGGTACTTTGCACTTCCAACTCATCTTTGTCTCTGTACCCTTTTCTAGTCAAAGGAAAAACATCTTCAAACTGATTCTCAAATACTATCTTTGCCAACACAGCACATAGAAAATATTGCACCTTGTTGGGACACCTAAGTCATAGTGGCACATATACCTCAGCTACTCTAGACTCCACCTGCTCCATATTCTCACCATCTTGCAGTAAGTTGTGCATCAAACATCTGGGTGGCTTTGAGACAGAATATAGTATTACTATCAAGCCTTTTGGTTCAAATGTCCATCAGCTCATAGCATACAACAGCACAGGACAACATACATAATCATCAAAGAGTTCAGACTGAATTGATGTGCTTCATAACTATGATGGTGGGCAGGGCCATCATGTGGTGTTGCATTGCTATTTGTCATACCAGCATGAACCAGCTTTGACACAGAGATATAGAAGCAAGGTACTGTGTAGGACATACAGCACCTATGACATGAAACAGATCCAGAAGATAATGATAGCTTGATAGACAGTCTGCACCACCATTGGCTTGCAGGTGAATTCTGCACAATCATAAGCTATCTACACCATTAGATGCAAAAACACTGGAAGAATCATCATGGTAAGCAAGATCTTCACTATTGCAGTGTTGTTGCCATTCCACTGCTGGGGGCTCACACTTGATGACATTGAATAGGTTTACTGATCTCATTGTATTCCCCCACATCTACCCTGTGTTCTTCTCTTTCTCTTTGTTTCTTCTACAATCCTACCCTGYRTTCTTCTCTTTCTTTTTGTTTCTTCTGGCAATGYRYCCTYTCCTKCMTTTTGGCTGYCACYTGCRCAGATKTGTACTCTCTTATTTCCTTCTCAGCTCTCTGTTAGTCTCCCTGCCCACTCAGTGTGATATAGTCCAGGTGACAATCGATAATACCAAGGTGATCCCATAACTGGAGCCAAGTTCTCCTACCTCCCTACACAAGGTATATGGAATGTTGGTGAGTATTGCTCAACTTGTTTAGTGCTGTTGGATCTCTATCCCAACTGAGGAATACAAGGTCTATAATACTGTAGAACAGCAGGAAAAGACAAAGGCACTGCAGACTGCCATGGAAAATGACCAGGATGATTCAGACAATGACAATGGAAATCAATGTGTTGTTCCTGCCATCTCAGATGGGAGCCAAGCAGACAGTACTAAGTTGATACTTAGATTGTCCACTTGGCCACTAAAAACAGAGGAAAACAAAAGTGCTTGTTCCAGCCCCCATCTTTTGGCTATCATCTCTACAGAGGTATAGTTTCTGTCTTCCGTATGAGTAGATGCTAATATCTACACATAACACAGGGTGCTGGAGGTCATCAAAAAAGAATGCAGTCTAATTAGTTTTTTCTGTTTTCTCCTTTCTTCCTCTCAATAGCCTTTTCCTTCACAGGATCAGAACTGCAAGATCAGTGCTGGAATGAGTGTGCCTGGGATGTGGTAATCAGCACAAGTGAGCAGAGTGAGGACTGCCAAAAGGAGCAGTTACAAAAGAGGATACTCACCCCCAAAGTCATGTGGCTTAGCGCAGGGAATGGGATGTGATAACCTAGCACATTCGCAGCACCCCAAGATGTGCTGGTTCACCACTGTTTTATTGTAAAAACTTGTACACTGTTATGCTGCACATATCACATCATCCCCATCTGTTGGAGACAAGGAACTGTATTCTGTGGCGGCATAAGCCGGGTGTACCCCAACGGAACCGTGGGACCAGCTTTTACAAGTTGCCCACGTGGACAGGAGCATTCCTGACCTGAAGCAGTCAAATCACCCTTGATGTAGGCGCCAAATTCTTGTAGTACCGCTGTGGAGCGGTAGTCGAGCACCGTGCAACCTACGAATAGATTAGATATCGATCTTTGCTCTAGGGCGCCTTTTCATGCCCAAGCCCCACTTGAAATCGAGTCATCCAAGGGTTTGGTGGCACTCGGGTTCTGTCTTGTACCATCATGAATCGTCACTCCGAAGACTATGAACTAGCAATATCAACACCACTCCCGCCATCTGTAAATTCTTTTGCTACCATAGCCAGTGTAAGCACAAGGAATGTCCCAGGAGATGTTGAAGACGATCGAAGCCACTCAAGACCGATCACATTATCTATGAGCAACTCGTTAGCGCTCCATCCTACTGATGAAGGGTACCACGCATGGTCTTTTGTAAGCAGGGGGTCCGTTATCGTTCGTTGGTCTATACTTCACCTTCTATTTCAGCTCGCAGCAGCTTCATGCATTGGGGCCGTCGTTTGGGGTATCCCCAACTCCTATGGCGTTTTCCTCAATGCATACTTGAACGATTCAGTCTACACGAAGCAAGACAACGCATCAAATTTGCTACCATTGATAGGACCTGTTTCATCGGGGATTATGTACTGCTCTGGTGAGTGATCCATCCTATGTTTATCGAGTTTGCCTCGGGACATCATTTCCTGCTCAGGCATCGTTGTATTTCCCTGCCTTTCACGCTATCCTCAGCACATAAGGAAAATACTTGTGTCCGGCATCCTTCTTTGTATTATTAGTCTCCTATGTGCAGGTTTTGTCACCAGGGTAGGTTTTCCTTCTTTGCTGCCCCAAATATGTCATAAAATGCGTTTCGTTCAGATATCCGCACTATTTATGCTGCAAGGAGTGCTCTTTTCAATTGGAGGATGTGCGTTCTCTGCATCATTTCATGTTCTCATAGCTTATAACCTATACAAAAAGCCATGTCGTACGCTCCATGCATAAGATACATGACCCAATGGTTCGTCAAACGAAGGGGATTTGCCAATGGAATTATCTTTTCTGGTAACGTCCACCCGTCCATTCATCAATATCAAATTTTCGACTTATCCTATCACTTGTAGGAACTGGAGTAGGAGGTCTAGTCTTTCCGATCGTCCTTTCCCATCTCTTGGAAAACCAAACTCCAGCTAATACGCTCCGTATTCTGACCATCCCTGTATCATGTCTTCTCATCCTTAGCTTGCCTTTCATCCGAGGTCGGCAGCCCGACACGAGGGTTTCTGGTCCTGTTTTAACACGCAATAGAATGGGCTTTGAAAGATCGTGGATCCATAATAGAATGTTTTGGTCAGTTATTGCGGTGAATACCCTCCAAGGATTTGGTTACTTTGTTCCGTTGCTTTGGCTGCCCAGTATGCCTTGCTTTCTTGAATAATATCTCTGCTATTTTACTGATCTTATACTCTCAGGCTTTGCGACTGAACTCAACCTCAGTGCCGTGAATGCTTCCATTGTTCTGGCAGTCATCAACGGTATGCGACATCAATCTTGCCATGAGCAATTTATAATAAGCAGTAATCTTAATCTTAGCCGCAACGTGTATCGGGCGAATTTCAATCGGCTTCCTTTCAGATCGATTCAGTCCTTGGCCACTAGCCTTGTCCACCTTGACCTTTACATCAATCTCTAATTTTGTCCTCTGGGGCGTACTTTCCCATACTTACGGTGGTCTGATTGTATTTGGAATCGCTTATGGAACTTTGGCCGGGGGTTGGTCAAGTTTATGGACCGGATTTATCAGGCTTATCGCTAGTTAGTTCAGACTCATCATCCTTCACCGATGTCAAATAACTGACTCATACAGACGATGATCCGATTCTGACAACGACTCTATTCAGTTATTTCCAATGTACTCGTGGGATAGGCAATATCCTCTCAACTCCCATTTCCACTGCCTTAGCGTCGTCTTTTAATTCATCCTCACACGGTGCCATTTGGATTGATGGGAAAAATCTAGGCTTTAACGTCGGGGGAGGAAGGTTTCAAGCAATGATTCTTTACGTGGGGTCTTGTTTCGCAATGGGGGGCTTGATCTCTCTGGCTGGGTGGCTGATGGAAGCTGAGGATAAGGCCAGGAGAAGGGGAGATGAATGATCGAGGTATATATAGGCGAGAGTATCTAGCGTTCGTGACAAACCTCATTGCACAATTGTGATATCTCGGACTAGTTTGGGTAGATTTTGGACCAGTGTCGTGCGTCGTGCGTCTATTGACTTACTGCGTGTCGATCCACAAAGAAAGACGGATAAGAATCAAGGAAACAGAGAGCAGATGGAGTGGTTAAAATTTTAACAATTTTGATGATATGCCGGAGTAATTGTAATACTGCCAGAAACCATTCGAGAATCGATGCATTCAAGATATACAGTACACATGCAAAAAAATATGCTCGATTCGGCTTCATCGACCATAAGCTACAAGACCTTTAGATCATTCGAATGTCGCACCACTTGGAGAAGCGTGGCCCACAACATCGCTGCTGAGATCACAGTCAGCCAAACATCATGAATCTTAATCAAAACACCACACTCACCGTAAGGCACTCACCGTAAGGCAGTCACAAAGGAGTAATCGCAATACCACAGGAAATAATTTGAGAATCGATGCATTCAAGATATTTATAGTACATTCGCCCCAAAAAGTCTGGTCAATTCCCTTCATCAGCCATAGGCCCCAAGAAAATACAACCTGCTGGATCATTCCAATGTCACTCCACTTCGAGAGGCATGGTCCACAACGTCGCTGCAGAGATCGTGCACGGTCAACCAAATATTCTGATCAAGATTCAAGGCATGACACTCACCGTAAGGCAGTCACGAAAGTTGAATGCTGAGTTTTAATTGCTTCGAACTTTTTCTTGAGCTCGTTATTCTCTGTACCCAAGTCGTTTTGAGCTTGACTGTGTGATATTTTGTGAGAAAACGAGGGTAATATAGGATAGTGGTAAGAAAAGTCATACTCATGAATAATAAGTTGCTTCTGATGACCATTCAAACGCTTCGCCTGTATTTGGAAGTGTTGGTCTGCGCCAGATAACCTTGGGATTAAATGAGTCTTGTGCTTGGTATTTGAAATGCAAGGAAATGCACTAACCGTTTCTCCAGATCAATAATCCTCTCCCGCAGAGTTTGGAATTCCGCATTAAAACGGGTTCAAGGGCGGAGAGTAGACGCTCGACTTGTTCTGTTGGCATACAGCTTATCGAAAATCAATAACGGGGTCATACAATGAATTAAAGAACATACCGGTTCACCTTCGACTGCAGTTCATCCACCCTAGAAACAGACCGCTCGAACTGATCAAGGATGAACTCCGTATCAGGGAGATTTTCTGTAGCAGGTGGTGGAACCGCTGATAACGGATCCTGCGCAACCTGCATGGCTGGTGGCGGAGAACGAAGGTTGGTTGACGTGGTGTGAACTGGTCGGCTGTTGTTCGAGCTCGGAACCTGGTGCTTGGGCCACCGCATTGGGTGGGGAGAATCATTGTCTGCCTGTCCCTTAATACCTGATAGTAAGCAAGGAAACTGACAGAAAAGTTGGGAAGACTGGATATCTGCTCACCGAGGCATCAAATGATTCTTGAAGGGATGAGGACATGCGATCACGAGCGAAGCGTCCCCGAGAGGAGGTCGAAGGGCCGGGTTCAGAATTGATGGGTTCAGTGTGGAATGAACTTCTGAGGATGTTATGCCGGACTGCCTGCCTTGGAGGCGTATGACTCCTTTCTCGTTTTCGCTTCTTAATGTTGCTTGCTTTGCTTGGACCTTGTCGCTCATAAGGGGGAATTGTCTTGAAGCTTGTCCCAACCAATGAACATTTATCTTTAAAGAAGTTGCAGGGGCCCTTTTTTTGTCGAGTCTTTCACCACGAAATTTGCATACACGTCCCTTTTTTTGGCACTCAAGGCACGAGGGGCCAGATAGGATGCGTCATTGCAGGTGCAGGGAGAAAAAACTCACTGCTTTCAAAGGCTCATAAGTGGCCTGAAGATCGCAGAATTCCCTGTCATGTCGACTGTTAAGAAGCTTTCCAGAAGTGTCTTGACTGGAAGCAGCCTCGGTCTTGCCACGAATCTTTGTGGTGCAATGTCCATCTAAACTCAGATCATCCTCGCTCTCCTCAAATTCACTCTCTTCACAAAAAAAGCCTGAATATGACGTCCTTCTACGCAGATTGCGATTATTCTTCCGGTCCACTGTATGGTCGCTTTGCATGTCGATGGTCTGGTGGCGGAAAGTGAACGGTCATGTGACCGCTACTCGGTGCCACTGGGTACTTGTATTAGCGCAAGAGGTCAGGTAAAAGTGAAATGATTGCGTTGCCCACCAGAACATGACATATATCTCACATGACCTTGTACTATCCCATAGTCACACGGAACGGCGGCCTAAAGCTTAACCTGGTATATACTCCAAATTGCTAACGCTGCACAGTGCGGTACTAGTATTAGTCAGCGCTACACGAGAATTGTGAAGTCAACTAACGGGACCGTCGGGGGAGCTCTGCTTCAAGCCAACAAGCTGCAGTCAACCTGCCTCAGGAAGAAATGACAAGGCCAAAGATGCGTTGAAGAAATAAGACGCGTCCTCGCTATTTGTAATGATCAGATCCATTTCTATGAAGTTCGTATGGTGTTGCCCATGGTGCCACATTACGACCCAGATATTCTGTTATACGCACTGTGATTATAAGATGGACCGTTGTCCTGCATGTAGGCATGAATGTATATTTTGATGTAGAAAGCATGGGGAGCATGTATGAAGATCCGGTGTGCTCGAACAGTAGAACCCGCCAGTCAGTTGGGTTGATGAGAGTGAAGATGCAATGATGAGGGAGAGATGCAAAGGAGAAAAGAAAATGCCAAGGCAAAGAGACGATTAGAAGATAATAGTTTAATAAGGGAGAAAAATGATCACCATAATAAAAAGGCGGACGCAAGGACTGAACAAAATCAGCGACATGAAATCAACAGAGACGATTCTCTCCCAAGAAAAAAAAGTGCAGACAAAAAGTGTTCCTTCAACGTTAAACGTCAAACGCTAATCAACAACAGGGCCTGCCAGTGTGGGGTGTGACTAACTCCATGACATCGCTGTGAAAAAATCGTGGTTAACCGAGGTTCCCTGTCTAAGACATCACACTCACCGCAAGCTGGCCACAAAATTGGCCTTGTATTTTCCCAGGTCATCAAGTTTCTTTTTAAGCTCTATATTCTCACTTTTTAAACGCTGCAGAGCTTGACTGCAGGGCTGTAAGATAACGGATAACAGGGAGCATGTAGAGTACTCACTCATGGATAGCGAACCGCTGCTCAAACTTTTCAATCAAACCTTGTTCCACTGGAACAATTCGATTGACAACAGGATCGGCTTCAAGATACTTCCAAGTCTGTGCAAAACTGGATAGAAGATCAGAAAAGCAAGATGAGGCAATGACAAAAACATCTACCGATCTGAGTTGGCCTGCAGTATGTCATCTCTCAGCCGTATATTCTCTTGCAATAAATCATCCTTCGTCCTTGTGATTCCCTGCAGCATATCATCTCTTGCCCTGAATAACATTCGGTCGATCTCGCTGAGAAGAAATTGGGTGTTGATGACAGCATTGTCAGTGATCAGTGGGACAGGCGGTTGAGCTACCGATGATGGAGGTGGTGTAACTTGCGTGGCCCTTGTCGAGAACAAGGAAGGAGAAAGATCGTCAGATGATGTTTGTGCTCCGACTGTGATCAAATCTCGCTTGACTTGAACAGAGGTGAATTCACAGGAAACGATTTGGAGTGGTTGAGCGCTTATCAAGTCTGGTGCCTGTTATTCTGACTGAGTTGCACTATTGTTATCTGGAGTTGGAGCTTCTCGTTCCTCGATGAGTGAAGGAGTCACAGTCATCGGGTTCATGCAAAGGCGCGGTTTTCTCGCTGAAAAGGGTACCCATGGGCTGGTTCCCTAAACATTCATGATGCTATGGAAGATCAAGTTAACACGCCCGCTGTGTGAATACAATACACGCACCTGCGTACCTTCTGAATTGCGGCGATCGTGACCTTGTTTTCAGCCTCGAATTGCAACAATTTCTGTTGGCGCAAGGTCCCAAGAGGGCCTGCCATCAAATTGCACCACTCAGGAAAATATCTGAACCAATCATCAAGCTTCGGTATTGACCTTGGGTCCTGTTAGCCCAAAGTTGAGCGACATAATATAACAATTAAAACGAGAACATACTTCGTGCCATTTCATAATGTCCATAAGCCTGTTACAGATGACACTATCGGTGCCATCTATAACCAAACCTCCTGCGCGTGCCTTATCTCCCAAGGCCTTGATCCTACTACGCTTATCCCCACCTTCTGCTTCAAAAAAAACGTGTCGAAATGGCTGCCTGAACAATATCGTGATATGTTTGAAGTGAAGAGCAATGACGTGGAGGTCGATTGGCATCAGGTGGAGGTCGTTTGAGACCAAAAGCAGGTGAGGGGACAGGCTGGTGCTGCATTGAAACCGGTAAACCGGGGGAAAACTGTGTTGAGAAGTGCACAGTTGGTAGCATAGTTGAAGGCAGTGGTTGCGGTGGCTAGTAGGTCCGATGAGCAGCTTTCCAAGTTGAAGAAGGAACCACATCTGTCAGGGAGTGTCACACTTGTCACAACCTTCTACCTCGAAAGATTTCGGACCTGCTTGTTGAAACACTGAAAACCAATATTGTACATGCAATATTTCAGTACAGTCATGTTCACAAAGTAGTATCACAAAAGGTCCCAGTCGAAGAATCAACCGGCCCAATTGCAACCAAATTTTTGCAAGTATGAATACAGATCACTAGTATCTCTCTCAGGACAGCTTCACATTTTAATAATAACTTTAGAATAGGTGAGACTGATATTTAAAAGTACAATGTATGAAAATCGTGGAAAACTGGACCTACAAGTCTGGAGTAAATATATATAGATATACCCACAAATACAGTCCTTCATTAAGCATGGACCCAGATGTCCCACGAAATAGGCTTCGAAGCTGGCTTCATTTTCATGTTCATTTTCATGGCTATTGCCACACATTTATTGCAAAGATGTCGCCGCATCGTATTGCGTTTCTTACTGAGACGAGTATCGAAACATTCCAGAGGTAAGAGGAGCTGGCATTTGCAGCACCTGTACGATTTTCTCGGGCTGTCATCCAGAATATTCTCTAGGACCAAGGCGCTCTGCTGGAAGCTGTCACCACGGACTAGCCTACCAATCTCTGCCCGTGATTCCACATAGTTGTGACTTTTCCTGACTAGGTCTTGGGCTCTCCGTGGGATCCAGCCGCTATCACAAAAGTGTTTGTATAGTTCGGCGATGAGTTCGATGTCCACAGCAGCGTAATCGAGGAGAATCTCCGGAATGGGGCAGAACATCCAAATCGCAGACCCATATTGCTTGTAGAGATCTTTCACTATGGCTGTTTCAATTCCAATTTACGTGCATCAGGGAAAGAAGACGAAAGGAAGTTTGAGTTTGGCGCTCACGATCTTTCCCTGGGAGGTCCAATCCATTCTCCTCGACGCATCGTTGCATCCCACTGATGAGATGTAGGCTTTCAAAATACTCCGGATTCTTCTTCACAGTCGCAAAACCGAAATATCCCTTTTGCAGTCTGTGCTTCCGCTCTTTCTCACCCTCCCCACGAAACTGCCATCTGGACACTAACTCTGCGATTTGGAGGTCCAGAATCCTGACCATCTGACACCCATACATCTCATTTATCTCGAAATAATCTTGCCTCCCATCCCACATCAACTTCAAATGATTCTCTGATCGAAAAAGAGCTAGCAACGGTTCGATGCCACCAGTTTGAACTTGCTCTGGTCTAGCAAGCGCGACTACATCGAAGAGGAAGATATCAGTGGCGGGATAAGTCCCGACGCTGATGATTGATAGACATCCTTCTTCTGTTCCGATCTCCTTCCCTTCAGTATCGACGATGAGAATCGGATAAGTCCTGATGATTTTTATGGCGTCCTTTACTGACTGGCTCGTAGTACAGTAGGTGTATGCAGCCATAAAGGCGAATGCAAATACAGCGGAGGGGGGATGGAATTGGAGAGTGGCGAATGAACGGCCTCGATATGGTGGTTCGGACAAAGAAGGCAAGCACGGGATACATCATACACATTTATGTACACTCCCTGATCCAGGGCTAACCCGGTGGAGGAGAGCCCAAAAAGGAATTCACAACGACCTATAGTTTCCCAGCCTATATATGGTCACAAGGAGATGCTGTCCAGACTCCAGAAGCATGGTCTGGGTGAGAGTATTTTGATCTACAAGAACAGGAAAACAAGAGCTCATTGAATGCTGAAGAGTCGAGGAACCCCGAAGCTTGTACCAAACAGCGAACCTAATTACTTTGATGGATACTGCAAGCGGAAGAGGGGCAAATAACCTCCAGTAACTGGGCTCTGACCAGCAGCAGAGGTGATCGTACGTCGGAACGTACAGGCAGGCTTAGGAGTCGGACTGCATGAAGGTGTGGCAGAAGGTTAGGGGCTACATCACGTGTAATTGTCTTTGTTTTGTCAGTCCATTGATGGCTACAGCCTCTTGGCACTCACCAGTGTCCCTGGCTATTGCCTGCTCCCTGTTCCCCGCTAAGCGTGAGAGGGTAAAGGATGAGATTGATGAGACGAGCCGTCCTCCTAGGAGTTCCCAATTCACCGTCAATACAGACTATAACGCAACAAATTGCCCATCTTGCAAGCCAATCTGGGTCTCCATTGATCAGTCCAAAGTATAACTAGGGTAGCTCAACACAATGGCAACGTCATCTTCCTTAGCCAACGGCAACTCTACTGTATATATATCTATATATGTATACCCGCAGGCTGCCGCAGAAACAGCCCCCTATTCATTTCACCTCCAACTGGGTGGCACCCTACATATGCCATGGTCAAGAAACGTAGCCCACTCTTATTCCGTGTATCTAGACTCTGTATTGTGATTGAGATAACTCAATAGGCCTTTCTCTCGTTATCTACGGGATTTTCACAGGTTATAGCATCCGTTCTCCACAGTCTATGAGGTGGGTCTCATATGAGATTTTCAGGAGATATGCTCCCGAATCTTAGCATTTTAACGTTTGACTCCTGCTAAGACATCCAAGAGGATCCTTGGGATGACTCGCTCGTACTGAGGACATCAATCGTTGGAGCATCCTCATCTCAGAGAACAACGACCCCGTCTTTTCCATGGTTCTTAATTATAGATGACGTAGTAAGAGGGTCAACTTGACACCGTACCGTAAGCACTTTGTTGGCTGGCTTGTCACGTCACTGAAATGAGCACATTCTTTCTGTACAGTACTTTACCTAGATGGGTGTTAGGACTTGGGATTGTCTAACCGCACTTCCGAGCCTGATTTCCTTGGTGTCTTTACATCGTCTGCGCTTGACATCCTGTTTTTATGCCTATAATACTGACAGAGTGGGTACGATAGTGACAGGGGTTTCACGGGCCCAGCACTTGGGATGCCTATATGCCTCCGATACGACAAACCCCGTATAGCCTGTTAGGCTGCGATGGACTTATGGCCGATACCAAAAGCTTCCGCTGAGTTATTGTAACGAGTTACGTGATCAGCATTCTGTCTGGTTGGCAAAAATGCTCTGAAATTTCTGCCTCTGCTGCCGTTAATCAAGTGCTCCGAATACCAACGAGACTAACTATACAGTCATCCAGCACTTATGTACTCTACAATGAGAAATCATTCGGGACGTCCACAGAGTTCGTCTACCCATCGTTTTCTGTACAATCGAACACGGACATTTCTGATCCTCAGACATTTACACAATTATCTCCTCATTATGTGTATACCTTCCTTGGACATAGTATCTGAACACCTTCAGGATCGATATCCGGAGATTTGCATGATTAATTGCAGCGAGAGTTGGTACCTGCCTGTAATCAATGTAGCCCCCAATTCCTATTCGGCACCCTGCGCGCCACTGCAGGTTACCACCTTTGAGTCTGGAGAAGAATCAGAAACAGCAACGTCATCGGGTGGTGGGAGTAATTATGTACTGTATCTTGGGTTCCGAGTGCGCAGTCACGAATTGATACTGTAATTCAACTACTGAACTGATTGACTAGGTTCAGCGAAGGAATTTAAAGACAGACAGCGAAGGCGCGAAGACAGACAGCGAAGGAAGGCAGAGCAACTGTTACGGTTTCGCCAGCGCTTGACACTAACATCGAGAAAAACTTCAGAGACAAAGTACAGCTCATTTTCCTTCCATGCAAGATATGCAGTGCAGACGGGCGTTATCTTGAGACCAGATATAGCGCGCATCGACACTTATTCAACTCGTCCGTATGATGTATACGTTCTTCTCTGCAAGAGGCACTCCGAAAAGGAAGTGTATCCCGAGTTGCTATTAGGACGACAACCTTTGTTCGCAGCGAACTGGATGTCCAGCCTCAAAGGACAGCCATGATTCTAACAGTGTTCGCTTTACTGTTCAGCTGTTAATATCACGATGCTTAACGCTTCCTTACACGCTGACATCTTAAATATCCCCGATGAGTCTCCTCTGGCAAGCTGCGCGATTACAGGCTGCGCATCGAGCGTCATGACGGCACAGGTTATCGTGACTCGGACGAGCAACAGCATCGTCCCCATCACTGTTGACAATGATGTCCGTCTCAGCACGGGAGATTTAACGTTAGCCTTTCAATTAATATCTCTAAAAAGACAATAGTCCACGCATGAGTGGCGTACTCGTAGTACCTAGTGGCGTCTTAGTACCGTGTTGACCTGGTATGCAGTGTCCTTACGATGACAACATTCACTCTGTGGCGTACTTTCGTAACAATGTCGTACTGTACTTATATGGCGCTTTACACCATCTGCAGCGCTAACCTTCTAGTACTATTACTAACCTCGAACTGATCTTCCACTAGATCAAAGGGCGATGAAGATGTTCGAAGTCCCCATGGAACGACAAAAGTATTACATCGGGTGTATGAATGATGAGTGCCAAGCGTGCCTTTCAACTATTATTATTATTAATTTATTAATTTATTTTACCCCAAGGAGGTCGGGTAAAGTTTACCCTTATCACGATCCCATCGCCCTCCGAGTCGGTGCAGGGACTTGAGGCACACGTACCTGCATCGTACTCTATCATCGATATCATCCCCCCAAAAAACAAAAAAAGGCACGACATCGTTAGCTCAGTGTACATCAGACGGATAGCAATCTGTGCAGGAAGATGCGGTGAGTTAAACTTCCAGTATATGTCGGACCCTGTTCATTGGCAGCCAAATGCATAAACACGACGGCGTCAAAGTCTAAAAAACGCGTTGAACCTGGCGTTCAAAAAAATCCCGACTCGGTACTAGCACCAGGAAAAGTTTTCGACCAAAAGAAAAAAAAAAAAAGCCTCAGCAGGTGTAAATAGTACTTGCTACCGCGCTTCAGACTCTACGGGCTAATCTGGACCTGCCATCATATCTGTCCGTACTCCCCGCTCGAGATTCAACTCGAGATGTGTTAATCATACGGTACTGTTAACGTTTGCACTTCAAGTTTGTTACGGTTCCGAGAGCCGGGGGGACGGGACCGTCGCTACATTCGAAGGTGTAACATGGAGCGCCCATGTCCTGGACTAGGCTCTCCCTTTTCTCCGAGCGAGGATGTTCATGCAATGTAAGTATGTATGGACTAGCCGGGACAGATGTTAATACTTACGCTAAGTACTGTGGTGTAGTAGCACCGAGCGCATCATGGAAAACGGTGTAATGAAACGCCACATGTAACTGTACTCTTTCAACTTAGTGCCATTAAGTGCAGTAATTTGAAACCAAGAGCGGGATCTAACCCTTCTTCAAGTCTTCCAGTGAGCGCTGCCGCTACTGTTCACAGCACAGCAATGTGAAGTAACCTCGTCGACAAGCTGTCGATTAGCCACTAAGTTATTTGTTGACAGATATAGTATAGGTATAGTGAGATAGATAGATAGACAAGTCAAAAAGAAGTGATCAGTTTAGTCCGAGACGACAGTAGTTAAGTCAGAGACAGCGTGATCCTTCCTGTCCAGCAGCTCGACGTGTGGCAATCCCGTCGTCACACCATCTCATCTCGATCCAATTCATCTCGCCACACCGTCCGGATCAACATATACAACGATCGTTCACGCTATGTACTGTAACATACGATACGATACGATACGATCGAACAAGCGCAGAACAGAATGATGAATCATCCAGTAAGTTACTACTGTTGTGTACCTACTTCAAGTAAGAGTGAGCACTTAGTGACGACAATTGGAATCTATGGCTAGTATGCTTGCAGTTACGCGTTTCGTCGTCGTCGTTATCGGAACTTGAAGGTCGTTATGGTCCAGGGTACAGTATACAAATCATCATCACGCCATGTTACACCAGAACGACCAAAAAAAAAAAAGGAACGTCCGTATCGAACTTTGACGAGCTCGAAGGAACCTTCTTTTAAGTGATTGTAACTTGGAACACAAGACACGCCGAGGATGGGGGAGGCACGTTGATGATGGTTGCTAAGGTGTATCATGCAGCGGGGGTGGGTGTGCAAGCGAGTAGTAGTAACGTCGTCCTTCTTGTTTTCTGATTCCACCAGTTTTCGGATGCATAGGACGAGATGATATACTGTGTGTACTTACTGTGTAGGGACCAGGCGGAGAGCTAGGGGGACGTTTGAACGTCGTACGAGACCATTTTATACGATGACGATTGCCACGACCTGCTCCGAGTGAATTGCTACCAGTAGTAGCAAGCCTAAGACCGTCCCAAGTAGTCGTCGCGTCAGTGGAGCATCGAACCCTTCCTTCTCCGAAGAACCACCACCATCCCAAGCGAAGTTCTGATTGTTGTTCCTAGTATTCATCGTCGTCAACTCCAAGTTACGGTACTAGCCTCATCTGCCATCGCACCAGGGCAACCCGAAGTGTAAGAGACTATGTAGAGGTGCCTAACATATTAAGGGACAGAACAGAAGACAGCCGCACACAAAGTTTCGTCAGTCCTTTGTCTGATACAGGGCCAGCACGACAATCATACATACATGCATACATATATAGGAGAAACAGGTGGATGAGCGGGGTGGGGTAAGGGCGCACACACACAACATGCTAAATTACGATAGCGCCGGGTATTTTGAATGGGAGTGACGGATTAGGAAGGTGGATGAGAGAGGTTACGACGGACGTGGGTCATTTGACGCCTCGGTTGTCGTATTATACTCCGGCGCCCGGGGTTCTTTTTTTTTCTTTCTTCTTCTTCTTCTTCTTTTCGTTTCCCTTTGATACACTCGTTCTCGGAGAGGATAGCCTTTTCTTTTTTGTTTATTCGTACGTTGGAGAGAGAAGCAAAAAGAAGTAGAACAACAAACAACAACAATAAAAAAGATCTGTTCATCTTTTCGCGTTTCCCTCCTTCCCCTCCCTCCCATCAAAATGACATGATATGTACTATCGGCGGCTTCGATCGAACCTTTCTCTCTCTCCCTCTCCCTGCCTTACAAGGTACGTGCGGTGGTTACTAGCTGAAGGGCTTCCGAGATACCAGTCACGGGCGATTCCGATGTCTATTATTATGAATTGTATTATTGTCTTCTCTCTTCACCAGTCCAAGCGTGTGCAGCGCAGCCCCAATTGTCTTCATCTTCCGATGATGTTATAATTCTTTTATCTGCTTACCTGATGCACGAAAGAGGAAAGTGGGAGCCTTGGGTCTGGAACGGTGTGGCGATACTACCCACTGCCTTGTTTATACGTTTTCGTTTGTTCGTTTGTTTGCTACCTCCCATTCTTTCTCACTCTAGAGATCTTGCGTTATCTTGCCTTTGGAGTGGGTTAACCCGATAGATATACTATAACCGTAAGCGGTTAAGCGGAGACTCGGAGATGGACATAGGTGACCTGGCCGAGGGCAAGGGATTTACGGTGACATTTCATACGATAGATCAGGGATGTTGAGTTGTCACATTTTTGAGATGGCTTCTCGGGCTGTGGGTGAAATTTATATATTTAAAATTGGCATCGATCACGATCAGCAGTTGAGAAAAGGAGAGGAGAGGGAAGAGACTAGACTGGGATCCACCGACTCGGGTACCACATTCCTTTTTCTCTAATCATTGCACATAAAAACTCTGTCCATCTCCTCGTGTCAAATCTTGCTTACCCTTCCATTCTCCCCGCAACACACACTCCTCCTCCTCCTCCTCCTCCTGTTTTGTATCTTCTTTTAAATAATCTCCTTTTCCTCTTCATCTTTTACCTTGACGGTCTCCAATACTTGAAGAACGATAAGTTACAACAGCAACAACTACTTAATACAAAGCTACAAATAACAACGACATCATGGCCACACTCCATCTCAACGACTTCCCCGAGGAACTCCTCGACCACATCCTCCGTCTCTCTCTCCTCCCATCCCACATAATCACACACCGCCCAACATGGCACACCCCACGTGTCCCATGCACCGCTCCCCTCTACGTCTCAAAACAGTGGAGAAGAGTCGGCACACCCTGGCTCTACCGCGATATCGAGTTGAGGACCTGCGAGCAGGCTTCTATGCTCTTGAGGACTTTGTCTTCTTCTGAGGGAGGGGGGGAGGAGGAGGAGGATGTGGCTGGGCTTGGAGGGAGAGATTTGGCGAGGGAGGTTCGGAGATTGGCCGTGGGCGGTGTCTCATGGCGCCCTCTAGGCCCCATCTTAACACTCGTTTCCTCCACCCTCGATCAACTCGACATCACACTTGACGCATCGCCGCCTTCATCGCCCTCATCGCCCTCTTTCCCATCACCCTCGTCGTTGCCATCGTCATCATTTTTTCCCATAACGTCAGCAACGACGATGACGACAGATGAGGACGACGACGAGATGGATGCGATTGCACATGACACGCGTGCGTTCTGTGAGGCATTTTATGCGCGTGGGTTGAGAGACCGGTTGAGAGTGTTGCGTGTGCGTAAGGCGCCGAGTGTGTATCTTACTGTTGGCAAAGTGCGATATGTGCTCAGTATGCTTGCTGGTGCCGTCAGAAACTGGTCTGCTCTCGTACGTTTGTTCTCTCTCTACAGTGATTATTATTGATATTGATACTTTTCGTTTCTAGGAAGAGGTAGAGCTGTTGTTCAAAATGTCAGACGACTCAGCCGCACGGTCTCCGTTCCCTCTCTCCCCTACCGCTCTGACCCATCCACCATTGCCCCATCATCATTCACAAGCTCCCTCCGCTCAAGTCCACCCCCATCATTTCAATCCCATCACCACCACTTCTAGCCACAACAACAACAACAACATCAGCGCGAACATGATACAAGGACCCCACATCCCTCTGTCGTCCGTTGCCAACAACAGTGGAACAAGTTCTATCATCGGCAACAACAACGGTACAGCTTCACGTACAAGGACAGGCACAGCCGCACTCAGCCTCAGCCTCGATCTCACACCCTCCGGTCTCTCCCCACTCAACACCACCACCTCGTCGTCATCATTATCATCGCCACAGAGCGGAGGTCCAATATCGCAGCTCGTCCGCTCGCTCGCGCACGTCCCGCGCCTGCGAAGTTTCACGACGCAGCTGCCCGCGCTGTGGAACACGACTGTGCTGGTCGTAGCGCAGAACGAGGCGCTAGAGAAGATCGTGCTTGTTGAAGCTGGGAACGGGCGGGGGAGTGTTTCAGCCGGGTCACCTCCCTATGCTTCCTCTTCGTCGGCTCAGGGCTGGTCTCCTGTGTCTGCGTGTGCGTCGGGTTCTGGCTCTTCGTTCCCGTTCCCGGGTGCGTCGTGGATGGATACGACGAGGGCGTCAAGGCCTGTGGGGATCACGGGTACAGGAATGTTCATGATGGAAGCTCGGAAGCATCCCAGACTCCTCGATCTACTTCGTGCCGGAACGTATGTATACCCCCCTTTCCCTCCCCTCGCTTTTATTCACGTTATTTACTTGTTTTGTTGCAGGCCGATTATACGGAATAGGGCACATACGACGATGGTTCAGCCTCCAGCTGGTTCTCCTGCCTCGTCGTCGTCGTCTTCTGCTGTTGCTGGTGGTGGTACTGCTGTGGTGCAGGGTGGTGCGGTGGGTGCGGCGAAAGCGAGTTCGGCGGCTGCGAGAGATCGGAGGATGAATAGCGGTAGGAACGCTATGAACCCTGCTGCATCCAGACGCGCAACGATGGTTTCTTTTTCACTCCCTTCTTCCTCCTCTTCGTCGTCGTCGTCGATGGAGAGATCGTGATGGGAGTCGTCGTGCCTAGAGTGTGGTTTTCTGCTCCACGAGCCGTGTTGGACTGTGTGATACCCTCTGTGTTTCTTGTTTTTGTTTTTGTTGGATATTTCTTTCTTGTTGATACATCTAATAATTTCTAGCCGCGATAACTCGCGCGTCCGTTCCCTCTCTTCAAAGGTTCTACTATAGCTCATCTCTCACTTTCCATTCTTATTCTTTATTTTTTGAGTTTTGTCATTCCTTGATGTTGGACTCCCTTTGCATACTAGTTAGCTAGCGTACATCCCTCTTCCTCTTTTTTCTTTTTATTATTCTATTCTAATGACCCCGGGGTTTCTTCCTTTCTTTTTCTTATTATTGGTGATTGGTAGGTGATGTGTGAATGCATAAAACGTACGGTAATTTGATCATGGGTGATATATATGGAATGATCAATTGATATGAATGATGGTGTGAGTCGGATGAAGGGATTACTTAGCGCTACCAAGAGCTATGTGGTATGTGAAGTGCCTAGAGGTTGATCGACTGGTCGGTTACAAATTACTGTAACCTGGAATTCTTCTGGCTGAGCTCAACTTCAACTAGCAAGACTCCTTCTGTATGAGAATCTATGATTTTATTGGTGGACATAATTTATAAACATACATATGTGGTGTGGTATGGTGGCACAACAACAACATAGGTCATGAGCTCAATTTAATAGCAATAAATAGGATCAGCTACTAGAAAATTGGATTGTTCTACTGCTTGGGACTGGAATCTGTCCTCCTTTTTGAATCCCCAGCATATTAAGTGTTTGCTTAAGACTGGGTTCATTGAGGTTGAAACTGGTTGTAAAGTTCACTTTGGCTTGGTGCTTAGCATCCTCCTTCTTCCTACCTTCACCTACAGCTAGTACAAATTTTTCTGTTCCATCTATGCTTTGTGCTAGATGCAGTACATTTATATGTCATGCAATGTATGCAAGTGGAAGTTAACCCATTCTCCTTACCTGTTATTGATACTTTGAAAAGTCCTGACTGAGTTGTTTCAGTATACTCCAGTTGATTGTGGGTTTCAAGCCTTGTAAGTGCCTCATTAGCTACCAAGGAATGAGGATAAGTTTTACTAACTGAAATAGAGATATGCACTTAACATACCAGTAGCACAGGAGTATAGTTAATTATTTGTTTGGGATGGACTCTGCCCCATGAGTTTGGTTGTATAACACTTGTCAGTACTAAGGTCCTTAACTGGATGCTATTACAATGAAATATCTGGTGTGTGAGTCCTGACATAAGGGCTTAAATAGTCTTGGTGGGCCTTTATGTATTATCTACACTATTTTGGGATGTGCAACAGCTTTGCATGTTTGATAATTGTCAACAGCATGTGACCTACCTATTATGTAGCTCTAATTCATGGTATACATTGTAAACAATCATCTCAACAGCTTATCTCAAGACTGTGATTTGAATCTCAGCATGGTATTGGCCTTTTGTTTTCATGTTGAAGTTGCTCACAGCAATGCATTCAACTATATAAGAATAATATACACAACTGGATGCTTATTATCTGTATCTGTTTTTTTTGTACATCAGAGAACACTTGGGTATATTTCTGTTCCATGTAAACAGCAAACACACATGCTTCCCACTGCTCAGAAGTGAGTATCAATGAACAAATGGTAGATAGGTTTTACTGTTAATCTAAAACCCTTTGTTTACACATTTTGAAATATGATGTTGCAGAGAATAATCAATCATTTTCTGGACTGCAAATGCTGCAGCGGAAGAAGTGAAGCCTGGGTCTGTATGATATACACTGCAAGAAACAAAAAGATGAATGGCACATGAACTGAAGAGTCAAAGATACTCTCTCACGTTGAACCCGGTAGATGTATCCATTCAAGTGGTGGGCTATAATGAGGACAGTTCAATCCGTCCAATTGAGGGCCAAAATAAGGTGAAGACGATCCATTTGGAGATGGGTCAATGGGATATAAGAGTTCGTGTGATGGCGAGTAGGTATACCATGCAGGCACAGCTGCACCTGCACCTTGTGCAAAGATGACGGGCAATCCAACAGATAATAAAGCGGAAGAAACCCCCAACCCATACCCTGCTGCACAATCCCTCAACTGATACCTTGGAGAAGGCCAACCTCGAGCACACAATTCCTCCTCAATAATCTCCCGCTGTTGACGGATGACATTGATTTGTCGTGCTGAATATGCGCTACTTATGATGCCTGCTCCGCCAGTGGAACCAGCTAGACTGAGACCAGCACCAACACTGATTGCATGGAGTGCCTCTGTTCGTACTTTCTCGTGATGTTTCTTCTGGAGTACCCACGAATGCTGTGATCTGACTTTGGCTCGATAGTCATCCGAATTGAAAGAGAAGGTATCACGGATGCCCATGACGAATATGCAAAAATCGTTGAGATTATAGCGGAGACCAGCTGGAAGTGAGAAGGCGGAGAAGAGATGGTTAATCTAGGCTACCACCCAGATTCTGCATGTAATATATTTTGGTTATTCACAAGGTAGTGACTTGGGATAGATGCCATCTCCTTGTTGGCGGAATATTTGAACAAGATCAAACACGAGGGGGATCGTGGGACGTCGGTGAGAAAAAACTGTGGAAACGGTAGTGAATTTCCAAGGACATGTTCATCGGATTCGACTTCCCTGTCTGCAGCGTGGCTGGTGCTGTGTCCCCGTTGTCCTCCTTCAACCAAGAGAACGGATGAAGCGAAGGCGAGTTGGTAAACGTTTTGGTTGTCCTCAGTGTAGTACGACACGCTGAATATTGAATGGCTGCAGATCTAGCCTTTCTGAGGAGCCTGTTCTATTGCAATGCTTGATAAACCCCGCTGTACCAATACTATAGAGCTAACAGCCGACAAAAAGTACCTGGTGCGCCGTCGAGGGTGACCTTCTTTTTAGTAAGCGTCACATGCGTTATTCAAGAAATTTCGGCGCCTTGTCCTTTACCCACCTCTTCTCCTACTATTATAGTTAAGTCATGTCCCTGTATCAAACAAAGTCAACTAGAGTTTGATACCTACCCTGCTGTCCCTTACCCTTCAAATTAGTACCCCCTGTGTGGCATCAGATATGCTAGAAACTAGGAACGTTCGTCAGAAGCAAAGATGCGGAGAATGGTTACGGCGTTGTAGAATAAGACAAGAAAGGATGGGATAGGACACGATACGGTGCAACAACGATCATGACTGTTAACATGACTGGAAGAGCTCCGATGAGCAAGTCACGATACACGACGAGCGGCAACCTCATCACCATCATCGCAACGACCACAAAACATCTCTCAGAAACTGACCTATTACGTTCCTCTTCTTAGTTCAGCGCTTCAACTAGTATCTCCTCACAAGATGAACCTTCAAAGCTTCAAGAATCAGACCAACGACATCGATGATGTCAATCGCGAATGATAATAAACAGTATCAGCATCTTTTCCAGAGCCCAATTTCCCACTGCGACTCGAATTTTCTTGTCCTTGTCCTTGTCCTTGTCCTTGTCCTGTCTTATCTCGTCCTTGGCTATAAACCCACTTTTCTTCAACGACGAAACATCACTACAGCAGGTGTATCTTTGTATCAGTTACTTCTTTTCCAAACAATTCCTGCGTAGCCTCAGTTCATCTGTTTCACCGTCTCTCGGGTAGCCGCTCTCGTTATCCTCCATGAGTTACATCCATATAATCTGTGCCACACAGCTCCGTAGATTTTTTGCAACTACAGCCGCCATGCTACGACCGCAAGGTATGTTACTTATCCGGGACAACGCCGCAGCAACCTGAGTAGCCGCACCACAGAGACTCAGTCGGACCTTCATTTTGTCCCTCTCTCTATATATGTCAGTCATACATCCAGCTTGGCAGTTACTGATGCCTATCTCTTTCTTGATTATCAGCCATCCAACATTCGTCACTAGTAGACCCAGTACAAATGTGTTATGCATATGGAGAAATCATAACATTAACACGAGGATCAGTCTGCATGATTGGGATCGATGATTCTAGGCTTCACCGATCGTTTCTTGTTATCTTCATGATGATACTGTACCAGGTAAGGCTCTACATAGAACGGAATCACGCTGCCTGAGTAACAAACTGACTAGCTGGTTAGCTGCCTGCCTGATTGTCACACTGTCGACGAGCTAATAGGAGCGCTCAGAATGTTAGATCCCGGTCATATTCAAGTTTCATGGCAGTTCATTAAACACTTGCATTCGCAATCCACTAGTCGATATACATCTAGGGTATGTACACCCTTGTGAGGGTCCATCAAGAAAGGGGTGAAGATCTATGACTAGCAACCCTGGTTCAGGACAACGCAGTCGCTCCATACTTTGTTTCTTTCCGCCGCCGCCGTGTATTACATGTAAGTCTAACCACTCGAGCGTCTCCTAGTGAGGAGCGTGAGTCCAGATATGGCAGTTCTAGACTGAGCGGGCACAACACCGTATCCACAGCATGGACCCCGATACATAAGCGCAGTGTGGATGCCTTTTTTCGACCGATCTAGGTTAGGTCTTGGACCATGCCGAGGCTTTTTTTAATACTTTGCAAGCGTATCAATTTGCATCACAAGCGGCCTTGACATCATCCTGTGGGTTGCTCTTACAGTTTAACGACCGAGATCTGGTGGCTAGCCTGCACTTATGATTTGATTCAAACAATAGCTGAGTGAACTTTATCAGGAAATTGGTCTGCATAACTCACCGCATCTTCTCCACAAATTTCTATTTTTAGATGTGTAGGAAGCATGCATATGGGGATATTGTGATGATAGTACGAGTACATCCACCGATGACGATGATCCATGACAAGGACTTCAGCCTCGTGAGATAATCGAACTCCTTGGGGCAAAGACACTTGGCACTCATCATACAACCTGCGACTTTAAGTTGTCTTGGGGAGAAATTCTAGCCTTCATCTCCTTTAGACTAGGGGAAGATTATGAGCAAAGTTTGAGGTTATGGTGTATCTGATATACGTACTCATCAGTCAAGCTCAGCGTTCTGCTGCCCCAACTCTAAGCTGTGTTGCTGGAGACTGCCATACTTATGCCCCTTCAAGCCGTTGGTGGTCAATATGTTACCGTGACGAACCCCTGGTCACTGAGATGTATGCTTCACCCATGTGTACACATTGATAGTCTTTCTGCAGATATTAATTAAAAGGCTAACGTTAAATCTCCCCATACTGAGACGGATATCAGTGATGATGGGACAATGTTGTCTTCCCAAAACCTAAATCACTTCAGGCTATTGATAGAAAGAGTGGATAGAGCGACTGTAGACTCAGATGGTTTGAGTAAGTTTTTCCCTTTGATATAGAAGTTATCTCCATCCTCTCCTCTTATTATGCCGACTATCTCTGGTCTCAAGCTGAAGTCGCTCAGCATCTTCCACGGAAGAAAGTACGGGCTATAGCTCTAATGCTGTACTATATACTTTGGCGTAAATCGTTCCTGCTCTCGGTATTGGACCGATGAAATGAATCTTGTCACGATATGGACACATTGCCTGTCTTCCTGGCTCAATAGGCCGTGCACTTAACACGCTGATGGCATTGCCTTTCTGATCCTCGTTAAGGGAAAAACCTACTGTGGCGTGTAGGGTGCCGAATACCAAATGTGTGCTGCGATGAATACGAGCATGTGCCAACCTTTGTTGTAGCAAATTCCCGAATGGATATCAAACCTTGGGGTATTCCCACATTATCACCGAGTAACACCTTTGAGGCTGCCATTGCGTGAACGCCAAAAGAAAACAGGCGGAAATGCCGTCCTTCAATTGTGCACCGCGGATAGATTGAAACCTCTGGCTGGACGTCCCGATCAATTTCTCGTTGTACATACACCATGCATCAGTGCTGGATCACAGCACCTCTGGAGTTGTGAAAATTCGGTGTGGTCATTAACGGTATTTGAAACGCTTGATCATAAAGAAAATATTTCAAAAACAGCTGTCAGGTTTGCAGCCCAGACAAAATGTTGAAGACGTATTTGCCACACTAAGCGGAACCCTCGGTATCCTCAAGTCCGTTGCAACCCAACAGGCTACAAGGATTGCTGCATCACTCGAGGCGTGTGGACATCGAGGGCGCTGGAATCACAACAAGCTTTGTGTGGTATTGTGTGCATTCTGCCGGAGTTGATTTTCCAAGAACAGATGAACATATAAAGACACCAAGAGAATCAGGCTCGGAACTGCGGTTGTTAGTAGATGATCCCGAGAACTAGCAGATTAGTCATTCCAGTGACATGATCATTGAAACGCAGCTAGAAAATACTTACGGTAGGGTGTCGAGTCTCGCCCTCCTATATCGCACACAATCAAGCGACCATGCAAAATTTTTGACTGGGTCGTTGTTCTCGTCAAAATGCCCCAGTGGCTATAGTCGACATCCTGAAGTGCGAGAGAGTCGCCCAAGGATCCTGAATAAGAACGTTATTTGAGAAATCTTCACATTCGGGAATATGTCGCCTGGAAATTTTCAATTCAAGATCCACACGAAGCATGCTGTACGAATGCTGATAACCTGGCGTCCGTAACCCGTGAAGGGCCAAGCAGATAAAGAGAAGGGACTCTAAATCAGATCCGCGGCAGCAGACCCTTTGAGAGGCTTGTCTCCGACTTTGGGGCACTCTGGTCCCTCAGGCGGATGTTGGCATAGATCAAGTTTCTGCACGCTGAACGGCCAGAAGTTATGCCATTTTGGCTCCATATGATGATTAAGTAAGGTATTGTTATACTCAGGTAGTGTTGCCATGAGCTAAGGAAGATGATATTGCAATTTATAGAGAACCAATGTCGTAGGGAAAAGATACAGATTGGACTGGTTGCATGCCTTGAAGGGTTTGATCCGAGTTGGTGGGCTGGCTGCTAGCTTGAGAGGCCCGTCTCTCCCGTTACAGAGGATCATCGATCAGGGGCAAGGCCAAGCTGCAGCCATCAGTGATGATCAAAAAAAGACAAATCACACGTGCCCTGGTTACTGATGGTATGAACCGACGGATGCAACTTTCTAGCCATGGCTTTATTATCATGGGGTTGTGAGCCCTCAATTACTTGCAAAATATAGCAGAGTTACCTAGTGGTAATCTCCTAATCTCTGTGTTTTAGCTGTTCATGACTTGCCCTGACCCCAAAGAAACACTCAAGTCTGTAGCCGCCGTTCAACGGCGTTGATTCTCCAGATCTCGCGGGTAAAAATATTCGCAGCCAGGCCATGCCTCTGGCCTGCGTCTGGTTGTGATCATTGATCAGGCGGAGGAATTTATATCAAATAGTTTATTGTGAATCCTGTTTTGGGATCTCCTCCGCCATGGCAATGGAATATTCATAAATGCGCATACCACACCTCGCCACACTTGTGTTCTTCATATCACCACCATATCGAAACTGCTTATTGGTTTCTCTCTTCGATTCTGTCATCCCACTTCACATCCATGGATACTTACACGTTCTGCACTACGAGCAAGTCCGTAATTGACGCGGTGAATATCCTCAACACTTATACAACTCTCATCGTCGATACCGAAGGGCAAGATATTGGAACTAAAGAAGGGTGCCTGTCTATCATCAGCGTCGGGACAGGGACCGCTGAATATATTTTCCTCTTCGATGTCGTCGCTCTTGCTCGGCCAGAGCAAGTTCTAACCGGTGGAATCGAACCATTGCTCGGGCTTTTTCGTTCAGAGAACCACTTGAAGTTGATGTGGGACGGGAGACAGGATTATTTCGAGATAAATGAGCTGTATGGATGCCGGATGGTTGCGATTTTAGACCTCCAAATCGTGGAGCTAGTGTCCAGGTGGCAGGGTCGTGGGGAGGGCGAGAAAGAGCGGTTGCAAAGACTGCAAAAGGGTTATTTCGGGTTTTCCCTTGTGAAGAATAATCCGAAGTTATTTGATGGGATACACCTTGTCAGCGGGATGCAACGATGTGTCGAGGAGAATGGATTGGATCACCCAGGGAAAGATCGTAAGCACCAAGCCTGATATTTCCTCCCGTCTCTTTTCCGAGCTAATGCGCGTAAATTGGAATTGCAATAGCCATAGTGAAAGATCTCTACAGGCAATATGGGTCTGCGATTTGGATGTCACGCCCTATTCCAGAAATTCTTCTCGATTACGCTGCTATGGACATCGAACTCATCGCTGAACTATACAAACACTTTTGTAATAGCGGTTGGGTCTCATGGAGAATCCAAGATTTAGTCCGGCAAAGCCAAAATTATGTGGAATCACGAGCGGCGATTGGGAGACTGGTCCGTGGTGACGCCTTTCAGCAGAACGCTCTAGTTGTGGAGTACATCCTGGATGGTTCTCCTGACTTGTTTAAATGCCGCAGCTGCCTGCTCTTCTTACCTCTGCAGTGCTTTGATAATCATCGTATCAAGCCAGGCATGAGGCGGCGGTTTGATTGCAATAAATGTGTGGCGATCGGGATGAAGATGAAAATGGATCCCAAGTCGTGGGACACCTGGCTGGTAAATCATTGAAGTACGACAGTAGCATTTCGCTATATCTGCATGTTTCTGCAGCTTCAGTTGTTTCCCTGTCTTAATTGCGCTCTGAAATTGTGCTCGTCTCTGTTTTACTTTCACCTTTGTACTTTATCATGTCTTGACATGCTTTAATAATACGCAATATCTCCCTATATTATCGAGGTGGTTTTTTTGTTTCGTAAGGAAAAGCCAATTCATAGACAGAGCAATAAAGTGAGATCTAGCATACAAGGTACGGTCAATTGAATGAAGTTGGGCATGTACGTCACGATTTCCTTCCACACTGATTAAGACCGGCACCACAGAATTGAGCAGCAATAATCCAGATAAGAATCTAGAGAATAGAAAGTGAATACGTGTGCAAGTGTTCAAAAAAGCGTAGAATAGGTGATCCCTTACCAGTCCAACTAGAATACAGAGAGCGAGGACTTTGGTGTTCTTCCACCACATCTCTCTACGGACCGCCCTAAGAGGAAAAAATTACCGTAATTCAGTCTCGGCATGAACCTTGAGAGCTAAAAATTGACTGACCTAGCGCCTCGTCTGAATGCCGTCGCTTGCCCTGCCATGACATCCGTCTTGTCAACTAGTAGTTCGATACGTTCTCCTCGACTCAGAATCTGCTCTACGTTTTGGACCATGATATTCTTGACTTGGTTTAGTTCACCTTGAGCTCGAGCAAGTTCATCTTGTGGCGGAGAAGTGTTGTAGCTATGCATAAGGTTGGCAATAGTAGGCCCGAATGAGCCTTGCAGGCCATACACCGGCGAATCAGATGTGGAAGATCCTGGAGCCGAGAGGAACTAGGAAAGAAGTATGGACCATGTGTGAGCCCGAGTTCAAACGCTGAACAGAGCGATATACTTGTCTTTGAAGATCCGCTAGGAATGCAAAGGGCATCCTTCTGAAAAACAGATGGGCGTCAGTCAGCCGACACACTAATCGGGGGCAGCTTCATAGACAAACCTTCCAACAGTATCATCTGCCATCACAAGGTATGTGAATCCGTCCTGAGAGACATAGTGGAACAGGTATTGCTCAAAGACATAAGTCATCTTCCTGCAAAATAGACGCCACAGATTCGTCAACAAGGCTAGAAACAATAAGAAAGGACGCACCCGTCGCCTTGGGGTATCTTAGAGAGAATCTTCTGAGTCGCTATAATGTCGATTCATGTTAGCATACGTTCCTGCCTTGCCTCGTTGCCGTTGATATACCTTGGGAGAAATCCTGCTTGCCAGCCGAGTGCTCAGCAAGGATTCGGGAGTCCTGGGCGACTAGGGCATGTATCTATCACACGATTTAGCAATTATAACGACGCTCAGTAAACAGATACCACATACGAGGGACATGTTAGAAAGAAAATGACACGACGGTTGCTAGACTGCGCAGACAAGGGAATAGTCGGAGTTAAAAGTCAGTGACATCACGATGTTCTCACGGTTAGCTACATTGGTGCGTGACAGCGTGACAGTTGATGCAGAGAACGTTAACGATAACGCCAACACTATTACAGTACTGGTGATGATGCCCTCTTGCATAGTTTACATTCAGGGTTGATCATCTTGTGATGATTGCCCACACAAACCCATTCAAAGCACTCTATCGCGAAGGAGAACTAGAGTATATACACTTGAGTGGGGTCATTTATGCATCCTTGCTCACTATAAGTGACGTTGTTCAGGTTGTGAATCATGGGGGACTTATCTCAATGCTCGTCATCAGAACACTCAGACCACGAGACGGTCGTATTAGCTAATAAACCCCGCCACTGTGGGGATGTATATGAATGACTGCGATATAGAGTCCCGGAGCAAAAGGAATGAGAAGTAAGTACTAGTGAGTCTTGGTACGAGCCGACAAGTCACAATATCGATGGTCAGTACATCATGTGATCGTCCTCAGTACTATTTCCTGAGCCCCCTTCCGCTCTGTGGCAGTGGTCACTTTCTGGCTACTCTTCTGTTTGCTACCACCATCAATCCATCCAAACTGTATTCGTAACTGGCCGACAGCTAACGGTCTAGTTTCAAATTTCGCGTTTTGAACAGAAGTGGCGACTAGTATGACAACCCTTCTTAGTCACCTCTCAGAAAGTATGCAAGTTTCGTCTTTGTTTTATATGACTTCTCATACCAGCCGGTTGGGCAGGATTCAAAGCCTCGCAAAGCCTTGAAACGTGCCACCACCAACCAGTACTGCACTGGTTGTCACCTCAATCCGCTCGAGTATATTTACTGACGACTCTGGTGTATAGTAGTACGCCCCTGCCTGCAAGACGTAATTTTCTTTTGAATTATAACAGACTAATCCGCCTTCTGCTTGATCGTACATCCCTTGCTTCACTTACACAGCTACCACAGGCCATGCACACACGAACTTCTCCCTTGACTTCATTGCCTCTGCGCATGGGAGATCGCAAGATGCACTGATACCGAACAGGACCTTGATTACTTCGATCACATACAGGCTTTCCGCATAACCTGTATGGTTGTAGTACAGCGTATCTTGCGACCTTAGACCTTTTGAGGAAGCTGTTATATTGTCTCAATGTGTTGGATCCGGGATAATCCTTTCCTGCCTTTTCCCCGGTCCTGATTTTGTTCCCAAATTTCCCATTTGATTCTCTTTCTACTTTTTATTCTGCAAATTTTCATTTTCCTTATATTTTTGGGGAAAAAAAGCGGATTTTCCTTTGGGAGAGCGCCTGGCCCAGTCATTCATCCACTCCCGTTCCTTCTGCATGTTTGCAAGTATTACGATGACACAGGTTAACATCGCAGCGTTTCTGTCTCTGGCAAAACTATACAAGGATCTCGCCCAGTGCCTATAATTTATCGTGGGTCACTTAATCGCTGAAACTTCATGCTGGTAGCGGAATTGTAGGACCTCGATCCATTTGAACGAATATTCCTGTTGTCTCAGATTACTCAAACAGTGGGGCGCCTAGATACGGGGTTCCGTGCTCGCTCCAAGTTGACACATTGTGGACCCTGAAGCCTGTTGACACACGCCAGCGAGGCTATGTTCTTCAGACCACCCTACTCTCCCTCTGCTGGTGTCTGCCATTCTACTTCGTATGCGATCTCTCTCATGCGATCTTAAATTTCTTGGAGTGGCGTGCTGAGATATCGATAGGACGCGGTTGTTGGAGTGTGCATGTCTTTGGTTCCGGCGCCTATATGGCTGCTGTACATGCTAGATTCAGGGTCTCGGATCCGCTTTGTTTTTTTTTATTTCCTCGCTTTGTTCCCTTAATAGCACGAAAAGGGCGCACATATTTCGCTGATTTGTTACCTCATCAGGATCCTCAAAAGAGGATTCTTTCAGAGCAGAATGATTTGCTGATAACGTGCTGCTCAGTATGGGATTGTAACAGTATCTGGGGTACGAACGGTAGGCGGCTTTGGAGATCTGCTGCCTTAGCATCAAGGGAGGAGAGCTTTCCACTCATCACGGACCACAAGCTTGGAACTAAAAACGTGTTGTGCAGAGCCCTCTTTTACTATTTACGGGGGAAATAATCGAATAACAGCGTCATCTAGCTGCATGTATACATCCTTTCAATATTATTTTAACACGCTGCCCAAACTCTACAGCTTTAACGCCACTGCACGATCACACGACCGCGACCCAGCCATCATGTTGGCTCAAACTCATCTAGTAGCTCAGAGCACACATAGCGAAAAGTTCGTGGCCTTGCCAGTGCCAGTGTTTTGGAGTTGCACCGTCCGCTTCCTGGCAATCGTCCACTACACGTTGCTGGCTAATGTATATATATTCGTGGAGCACGGATTTGATACATGTAATAATGATACCTGTTGGGGAGTTTTCAATGCAGAGCCAATCCTTGGTGCACGTACAATCGGAGCATGCTAACTTGCGTGCCATCCATATGAAGCGTCAATGGCTATTGGCAGCTAGTTTCCTCTGCAACTGAATAGTCTGGTGCGATTGCCACTCTTGGTTCTCAGCCGTCGCGCTTTGTCCTGCCACTGGTATAGACTAATGCAGTGCGCGTGAATGGTTTCTCTCTATCTAGCACACTATGAACCCCAACTTCATCGTATCATTTCTTCCTGCGTATGGAGGCTGTATATAGCAACTCCCTCCGCCAGAGTCGCTCATCGGATCTAGACACACTTGAACTGTATGGCTTGGAGGATATCTCCTTCGACAGCCAGGCTGGTAAGCCTCTTTTCATTATAAGATTATTGAATCTCCCTAACACTGCTATCCATCGCTGCTTCTAACATCCTTATACTATCTAGATCAAGAACAAGTAATTTATCCTGGTGTTTTCTCAAGCGGCACTGTGAACATGCTTTCCATGGGACCAAATCATCCACAGACGCGATGATGTAGCCTGGAGAACGTCGCAAATGCATCATATACGTTGAGCACGGTGCTGAGATGAAACGAGTACTCGTGAGGTGCCTTGTGTCGTCGCCGTATAAAATATTGGAGTCTTCTTGGGCTAGCCTTTCCCTCAGTCGTGGTTTCTATTGCGTCCTTTCCTCATTCTTTCTTCGTCCTGTCTTCCTTTCTGTTATCGGTCTGTAGCTTCGGCTTGGACACCATCTGCTCCAACTATCTTTCCCTCCGATCTCATCTATCTTAAATATCGTCATCAATAATATGGGCATCCGCGATACCCTCTGGTTCAACTCAGCCGCCTACCGAACGACGATCATCTTCCAAACAGACTCCCGCATCCTCAAGAAGGAACATCATGCCAAAGTACGAGACGAATTCCTTCACATATCCGGGATCATCATATCTCTCAGTCTCGTCGGTACTACTGCTGGAGCAGGTCTCTGCAGCACTGTCCTTGGGTGTGCTTACTCTGCTCGACAGATATGGGTGGCGAGACAGCAGAGGAAAATAATCGAGGAACAGTTGCACCAGAGGGGTGAAGATATCCCTAGATGGCGTAAACGGGATATTATTGCCGGTATCGGGCTGGGAATGGTTCAGGGTCTGCTGGGCCTTGTCCTCCCTGGACTGTTTGATATCATCGGAGAGATCAGCAATAGCCTGGGGGCGCTATTGGACATAGATGGCTCAGGGTCGGGTTCCCTTGTTTTACTGCTGGAGGGATATCTAGTCAACCAGGCGACCGATTACTCTATTGAGAAGGCACTCAAGGTCATGATGAACGAAGGTTATTAACCGATGATTCCTGTGCGATGCGTTGTATCCTCGGTAAGTTGTTTCCAACGATTTATGAAGATTTACGTGTACTCACAGATATCATCAATAGGGACCTCGTTTATTTTTCCAGGTCCCCATGGCTTTGGAAACACACCTTCGCTTGTTGACCCGCCACAGAGCAGTGATGCCACGCCCAGATAACTTATACCTATCATTATTTTTCAATCGGTGTTACGACCCCTTCACGACTGCCCTTTCTTCTGTGCTGGCATAGGTTTTTTGAACCCAGCACACGATGCAGATCAGATAACTTATGACTATCATTATTCTTGATATTACCGACCCTTCACAATTTTGCATTCTCTGCACTGGCACGTGTCGTTTCGACTCATCGCTATCTGTTTATTTTACGAATTGTCCCACGACTGCTATTCCCTTCATAAATTTGATACTTTATTAAGGCCTCATGCGTTTTTTCCATGTTCTATGCTCCTTTCCTGGTGTTCCTCTTTATTCTGTGTCCTCTATACTCCATGCTCTATGCTCTATATGCTATGCTTCACGGTTTTTTGCTTGCTTTCTTCCACTTGATTTTATTTCCCCCTTTCCTTGACATTTCATAAGTTATATATCACTACACGCTCCATTATACGGTATACTCCATGCTTAGATACTAATGTAATTCATATATAGCAAAGACAGCGAAATATTACCTATGTCTGCTTGAATGAACGATCGAATCAATTGGTCATAGTGATGATCGTATTATATAATGGTTACGTGATCGTCCATCTGCTCAATTTGACATCAAATTTGCGTGGATGTAAGGTTGATGCAAGTGAGCGCTGCCACTTCCTTCCTTATTCGCACTTACTCAGCGCACTTGCTTTCCGCACGGCCAATCAGGACATTGCACCCTGCTTTCTATCGTCTTCTGCCTTCGACTCGCTGAGGCAGTATACGTCCGCAGGTGGGATGATCATCAGAGTTCCTGGTTTTATCGTGTATCTCATGACTGATACATCTGACGAGCACTGGCGATCTATGAGTTCAGGTGTAGTGAAACATCTGCCGAATCATACTTCGGATAGTTACCATTATCAAATTAACCAATATCGCTGGTCTGAGATCATGCCCACTGTTTCCCACAAACCCTCTTTCACCAAGAGATCAAAGTTCTTGATACGATGCTGTGACTTTGACACATACACGGGGGAGGTCTGAGGGTTGGAAGATCCCATAAGAGTTACTGAAGGCAGTGTAAAGAAAATTTTGGGGCATAGAAGTGGAGTATAGTCGGAGGACAGTCGGGTAGTCAAATTCAGGGGCTATGTATCGTAGCCTTCTACTGTGTTGTGTTGAATCTGTCCCACTCATCGTGAGGGTTGGAACTGACTTGGAATAAAATGTTCGATTCACCTGACTTCCTCGTTCGATGCTCGCAATGCATCATGATGGTCTAGCGTTCACGGTCGTTCCTTAAGCTTTACCCTAGCTCAATGAACTTTCCAGCATCCTTTTGCGGATCAATGCGCCCTGACGTAGTCGTGTACCTTCTTAGGCCGTTGATCTCCAAGTGCTGGTCGTTGAAGGACAGCGGTGGAATCCTCTCGAAAATCATTCCCACACCTTATGTTCACTTCACGGCAATATTATTCACCCTGTGCTACGAATCATCACACCGTATTTGTCACCAGCCAGCATTAGGAATAGCTTCATTCTGAAAGGAGGCATTCCAGCGCCAGCTTCTGGTTGTTCACTAGATGACATCCAGCCCTTTTTTCAACATAGCATTGCCCAGATCTACCGTAATTAATGACAGGGATTGAATTACCAAATAATCCCTCATCACCAGGAAGAGCAAGCAGATACCTCTAGGGTGCAACACAGATATCTGGGAGTTCCTGATCTAATAGGCTGCAGTTGATCGAATACACATCGTAACATAGAGATATTCAGATTCTCTAACCCTAAGGGCATTCTTTGTGCTTTAAATTGGAAACACACTTACAGGCGATCACAACGTCCTGTTTTCCGGATCGCTCCATGGTAATTAGATATTCACGGCTTGATCGGGCCTTGCAAATACTCAGGATGATGTCCGAATCTGCTTGGTCTCCCGTAATAAACAAGAGGAATGACTGCCAAACACCTCACATCCGTCGTTATCGGATCTGCAAAACGATCCATAGGGTTAGGCTACGGAATAAGCCTGAAACTGTGACGACAGAAGTATTGCCTATACGCATGCATATGGAGTAACCTAAGAAAGATGCACAAGATTCTCTTGAAACTCAATTTAATCGCGCAATAGCGTTGCCCATTCGCGGATCTAACCTCTACACTGGGATCAGAAAACAAGGTTGTGCATGGCGACTTGAATGGTTCCAGCTTACTTGGTATCAGCAGCTCCTTACTACCATCCTCAACGTCGCCACACCATTGGAATGGGAGCTCTGGATCCACGAGGATCTATGGTATTGACGCCGTTGGTTGCCTCGATGTTATTCTGTCCCATGCGCGCGTCTCCCGTGCAAATCTCTCTCTGAGCGCTGGAAGTTGTCGATTCAACACCACCAGCCCACCGCTGTCAATCAAGTGATAAGGTAGAAGAGGAAACGAAGACAGCAAAAGAAACAATCATGGGTCTACGAGTCAGACCCCCTGCGGGGCAAACTCCAATCTGGAGCTGGAGCTCTCCCTGTTAGGCCTTTCGGTCAACGAAACACCTGTGTCGTCCATTCCTATCGAACTGTCAGTGATATGTAAATCACTAACGCTTATTTCCCCTTCCATTCTCCGAGAGGAAGACTGCGTGGAACGAATTTTCGGTATAAACATCTCGTTTCCCCACAGGACGCTCGCTCCCCCACAATCTCGGGCACGTCGAGATCGCCTTTTGAGGAGTATACGGAGGTTGAGAGCAGCAAGGACGGTGTTGGAAAAGACTTTCGGGAGTGGGTAGGAGCTGTTTCAATAATTAATGTTAACACGGAAGAAAGGTGTGTGAATCGCCGGGGCACAGAACAGGTAAGTGACTGCAGTCAAACTCACAATGCCAGATAGATGTACCCGTGCCTAGTATTCCTCGTGGAGACATAAACTATCAGCGTAACCACGACCACCACACTAGTAATAAGCCCAGTTTCCGCCGTGAACTTGATTAGCTTCTCAAGTGTGTGTACAGTGTGGTAAAATGCGTCCTTTCGGGCTCTTGTGAGAACAACAAGCATCGCTGCACTCAGATAAGAAAAGTTAGAGTTTCGTTCAACAATGGAGCACTGCCGGCTTCCGTTGGACGGGACATACTTATGGTTATTATCATATCCGCTGAGCTCGCGCACGTTAGGTCGAGCTGAGTTCAGCTTTAGCGGTACCTCGCTTTCATTTTTATTGCACACTCACAGGCGTTATAATGTCCAAGGCTTCAAGAGATGCTCCTTTCTTGGCACGTTTGTATATCTACAACGAATCAAGGAGTTATTACTAAGGGCTGAGATACGTGACAAGGATAGAGGAATGCGCACGTATATTGAGCTGTAGAGTGCTAGCCCGAGCCCGGTTGCAGAGATCTAGGATCCATCACATTTCTGAATGTTCATCCCGTAAACTATTAAACACTGAACCGAACCTACCACACAAGTGATTGCAGGAATAATGACTTTCTTCGTCATTATCCAAATTCTCCATGAATAAAATCCATGAACTAATGACATCAAGAAAGCACACAAGGGCAGCTGTATAACCTGGCCGGTGGTTTGAAACGGAAGTTGGAAGAGACTGTCTGCCTCCATGTATCCATTGCCGAAAGCCCTCCATAATTCGTAGCTGGTCAACCCAGTGATAGCGACCTCAATGAAGAATATGACGTGTACTGAATCAAAGTGGATGTTGACAGGGAATATACGCGTCATTTTGTTAACAATTTGGCTGCAAAGGTAGGCAACGAACCAAAAATCTTCATGTACACCGTGTCCTTGGGGAATGATACATGATAGATGACTTTCGTGCCCCGACATCCCTAAGCCCAAGAGGAGGTAATCACGAAAAGAGGGACTTACAGACTTGGACACATAGTATCCCAAAGAACACAAAGCCGAATATGTACCCGAGGGCCTGTGCAGTGCATGTAAGTGATTCTAGTCAAACTCTAGGCACTGCAAATCATTCTCACCAGGGGCCTAGTTCTGTAGGTTTATGGGTGTTTAGCAGCAAAATATTCTCATATAAAGGTCAACTCTTACAGTAATGAGAGCTCCGACTCAGACAACATCATACTCGAGTAAGAGTGTTCAAAGGAAAGCAAAATATTCAATTCATGACACGATCCCTTTATAACATACCGAATGCAGTGCTGAGATTTCAGCCTATTCAATAGTCAACGAATCAATGTTCAAATCTTAATACTGCCGAGGATCTCCAGGAGTTGATACAGGGCCGGTGTTCGCAATCTAACGCCCGTTCTGAAAGGAACGAAGGAAAACGTGTGGATGAAGTAACATGGTAACTTGCAAAATAATCAGACAATCAGCACATTATGTTGCAGCAGAGAGCGGGGCGTTTACCAAGATTGTCTGCCGGTTGGGTAATCCTTGATTCCACTGAGCCGGCTCTTCCCGCATTTCAATCTATTTACTGCAGCGGGCTCTGGCAGTGTTGTAAACCCTTGGGTCATTCATCATGATGTTACCCTTGGCAATCTCTTGCTCAAAACCAACCGAGCACTTACCTCATCAAGGCCTTGGATCATTTAGACCACATGCTCCCATTCCAGACACCCACAACAAGGCGTTCACTGATCCAGGCTCCGCATCTTATAAAGCACCGCTTAGGATTCAAGGCAAACGATCACAGCTCAGTTTACAAGTTGGCTGGGAAATTTTATCCTGACTGGTGGTCCAATTGCTGTAGCATCGTCGAATTTGTGGAAGAGCTGGTGAGGTTCTTGATTTTTATCTTTGTGTTTCTCATTGTATCGAAGTTTCATCGATCATCAGTCAAGCATCGGAACAATGTCGAAAACATGGATTGATATATCACTGCAAGTAAAATTTGCACAGCTGGTCTGTCATTGAGACGCTCAAAAACGTTAAACATCTATGCCATATTATGTAAGTACGTGTAGACGATGGTGGTGATTTTGGGCTGCTAAATAATGTCTTACATAGCTATCCTCTTTTTTGCGGGGGGTCTCAGTAGCTATGATTCGGTCTTCATTTTTTCTGGTGGCACCAGCCAAGTACACTCTTGTCCTATCTCCTGCAAGGAACCAGCACTAACAATGGTTTTTAGTTGTATATTAAGAGACTGACGCACGTTGCTGTACCCGGGAGAGGGACCCCAAGTAACTACCTTCATCATCTCACTGACCGATTTTCTATCCTCCCGTTTTGATCAACATGTCCGACACGATCAAAGAAATGTAAGCCATCCTAATGTCAGACCCACCATCTTAAGTCGAGGGACTCGTCATTAAAGAGGGTTAACAAATGTTTTTCTATACAGGCAACTCGATGTTTACTCTCGTAATTTAGCATTAAGTACGCATTGCATTCACCTCCCCCGCTATCAGAGTTCCGCGTGGTTAAAGAGATCCGCATCATTCAACAGGTGTTCTTTACTACGACCACTTCATCACGCTAGACAGGGAAATCAAGTTCATCTGGAAACACACAAGCACCCCTGACGCCAAATGATTCTTGGTTCATCGATATCTACCCTTCTTTTCTAACATAGGAGCAACCATTGTGAGCTCAGGCGTCCCTCCACCGAAAGCTAATGTACATTCATCCCACTTATTCAACTCTGACCCAATTTACACTAATGACATGTCGATGGCAGGAGTGAGCGTTCCATGTCTACTTCGAGTGCAATACTATCATTGAACTTTGCTTGGAAA